>LZPO01044681.1:45779-75503 GCA_001675575.1 Neotoma lepida
GGGGGAAAGAGTGGGAGGAGGGATGAGAGAGGGATTTGTGGTTGGTATAAAAATTAAATAAAAAAATTCTTAATAAAGAAAAAATCTCAGTCTATTTGTGCAATATCTCCCAGGATCACTTCCTAGATGTAGAAAGACTAGATTAAAAACATTGACTTTAAAAAACAAAACAAAACCAACAACTTTTGTTGCACCTGGCCAGACCACCTTCCAGGAAGGTCTTAGCCACATGATGAACGTGAAATGATGTGTTGTTATAACACAGCTCTGAGTGGATGTGAAGTCAGCCGTCTTTCATCTTTGGTATTCTCAAAAGGATCATCTTATGTTTTTCTATTGCATGTTGCTTAACTAATGAACCTATTTGCTGATTGATCTCATTCTATGTGACTATTTTCATACATTATCATGTTTCCCCATATATCCTTAGGCACTATTTTTCAAGGGTTTCATATTCTATAGATTAAAGTGGATAAAATTGTACCTTAATGTTTTGGGGATGTCCTACATTAGAATGTATTCTACCTGTGATCTATTTAATATTCCACACTACTTAAAATTCTACTTCTTGGAGTTTCTGATCACCACAAATCCCCACCCCATCTCCTAAAACTCGCAGTCCTAGCTCTGAACACTCAGCTAAAGCATTGTCTTTGCCTAACNAGTTCCTCTGACTNCCATCTGCCCTTTTACCATCTCCACATTCTCAACTCTTGCTCTGATAGAGCAGCTCATGACCAGCTGTCCCTGGCATAGCTCCATCATGCAATTCCTGTACCAGATGAACCTAAGGCAAGCTAGGATCTCACATCAGACACACGACAAAGAAAGAACTCCGCATGCTCAGGTCACATCACAAAAACACAAACCNTGTAAAATGCCAAGATAGTATGCCTATCCCAGCCCCAAATCCCACTAAGCTTTTAGAAGTNTTCTTCGATAAGAATTACCTAGATGAAACACAGGACAAAGAATTTAAAAGGACAAACATAAACTTTATCAAAGAATTCAGTGAGTTTAAAGATGACATAAAAAACTCAATAGANATAAAGAATATACCAACAAATGTCTGAGTGGTATCCAAGAAAACACAAATGCACAGTTGAATTAAATAACTAAGACAGTTTGGGATTTTTAAACTGAACTCAGTAAAGAGATAGAAATATTGAAGAGAACTCAAGCTGAGAATAAGATGGGTTCAAAAAACTCAATCCAATTAGAAAACTCAGGGGGAAGCCTTATAAGTAAAATGGATCGAGTAGAAGACAGACTATCAGGCTGGGAAGATAAAGTAGGGCATTAAGAACACATGGGGGAAAGAATATGGAAAAAATAAAAGACACACAAAAGAAACACAGAAGAACTACAGGACACTATGAAAAGATCAAATCGTCAATTATCTATAGGCATAGATAAAAGGGAAGAATCCCAGGTCAACAGCATGGACCAGATCTTCATCTGGATCATAGAAGAAAAGTTCCCCAAATTAAGAAGNACACACCCATGCAGATNCAAGAAGCACATCAAATACCCAATAAGCAGGAACAGACAAGAAACTTCAAGTGGCATTATTATAATAAAAAAAGAACAAAAAGAAGGTACTGAAAGCAGCAAGAGAAAAACCACAAGTCACATACAAAGGAAAGCCAATAAGCATAACAGCTGAGGGGATGGAGAAGGGTCTGGTGAAGAGCCTTTCCAGGGGACCTGGGTTCAATGCCCAGCAGCCACAGAGTGGCTCGCAACCATCTGTAACTCTAGTTCCAGGTGATCCAGTGACCTCTTCAGCATCCATAGGCATCAGGCATACACATGGTACACAGACACAGAAGTAAGCAAAACACCCTTACACATTAAATAAATAGCAACTGATTTCTCAATGGAGTGCATAAAAGCCTAAAAGAACCTGAAGCAATGCACTTTAAGTTAGAGAAGACCACAGATGCCAACATAGACTACTGAACCCAGGAAAACTTCCACAGTTGAAGGACAATGAAAAACTTTCCATGATATAAACAAGTTAAAAGAAATAATGTCCATAAAGCCACCCCAAGAGAGAATACTGGATGCAATACTTCAGGCAGAAGAGAACAATGAGTATAGCCAGGAATCTGTAAAAGGAAAAAAATTAACTATAATTATTAAAATATAAAATAGGACTAAGAATACAATCAGAAAATAAAACAGTCCTGCATCTTTCAATAGTAACGTTTAATAGTAATGGCCTTTGCTTCTCAAATGAAGAGACAAAGGCTAGCTGAATGAATTAAGAAATAAAATCTAATCTTTCTGTTGTCTACAAGAAACTTATCTTGCTTTCAAAGATAGAAGCTGTGTTAAAATGGAAGGTGGAAAAAGAAGTATTCCGTGCAAATGGGAACAGGATGCAGCAGGCTTTGCTATCTTAATATCTGGCAAAATAGGCCTAAAACTAGACAAATCAGAAGATACCTAGAAATCTTACTAATCATAACATTTTCTGCAAATGAACATTTTATTCTAATCAAGGGAATAATTAACCAAGAAGACATTGTGATCCTACACACACACACACACACACACACACACACCAAACTCTGGGGCACCCAAAGCATACTATTGGACAGAAAGACACAGATGAATTCTAACTCAGTAATAGTAAATAATTTCAATATTCCTCTTTCTCCAATAGGCAGGTCACCTGGACAAAAATTAAATAGAGAAACAATAGAATTAAATGACATCATACATCAAATGTACTTAACATATTACACACATACACAACACACACACACACACACACACACACACATTCTATGCAGTAATCCATGGAAACATCTCTAAAATAGACCACATCCTAGGATGCAGAACAAATCTTAACAAATTCAGAAAAACTTAAACAGCTCTGTGTGTCCTATCTGACCACAATGCAATAAAACTTAAAATTAACAGTAAATGAATCTCTAGGAATTGCATAAACTCATGAAGATTAAATAACACATTTCTGAATGATAAATGGGCCAAAGGAGAAATAAAAGTTTGGAACTAAATGAAAATGAAATACAACACAATAAAACCTCAGGGACACGTGGAAAGTCCAACAAGGGAAATTTATATCTCTAAGCTCCTGCATTAAAAAATAAGATCACAAATAAATGTCTTAACAATGCAACTAAAAATTTAAAAAAACAAACCAAATCTGAATAGAAAGAAATAATAAAAATCAGACCCAAAATTAATAAAATAGAAACAAAGAAAACAAAACAAAGAATCAAGAAACCTAAGACCTGGGTTCTTTGAGAAGATAAACAGGATTGACAAATTCTTGGTTCAACTAACCAAAAGAAAGACAGAAAGGGCCCCAATTAACAGAGTCTGAGATTAACAATGAAACATTACAATAAGCACCAAAGTAATTCAAAATACTGTAAGGGAATTATAGTATACCTTAAAAACCTATATTCTATTAAGTTGGAATATTAAAGAAATGAACAAATTTCTAGATGCATCAAAATCACCAATGTTAGACCAAAAACTGAAACCAATAACAAATGAGGAGATTGAACCAGTAATCAAAGGCCTTTGACTAAAAATGCCCCAGCCCAGATGGATTCACAGCAGAACTCTACCAGACTTTCAAAGACAATAGACAACATGTTTTTTAATTACTCAAAAAAGAACAAGGAAACATAAGGACACCCCTATATTCTTTCTATAAAGCCAGTATCACTCTAATACCAAATCCAAGTAAAGACACAAGACAAAAAAGAAAACTATAAGCCAGTGCACCTGGTGGACCAGATGCAAAATTCTCAATAAAATATTTACAAGCCAAGTCAGATACAGACACCTATCAAAATGACTATCCACCATGATCAAGTTGGCTTTATCCACGAGAATCAGAGATGGTTCAACACACTAAGTTAAAAATATAATAATCTTATAAATAAATGTACTCAAAGAAAAAAAAATCACATGATCATCTCAATAGATGCAGAAAGGGCCTTAGACAATCCATGAAGTACATCCCATCCTTTATGGCCCCCAACATCTTTTTAATTGCATGTTATATTTTTCTATTTCCTTGGATACTTTTCTTACCATTCTATTCATTTTTATTTCCCAGAAAGATCCTACTTGCTTCCCTTTATTTGAAGACATTAGGCAAGTATGACATAAAATTCACTTTCTGCCTTACAGTATTTCACAATGTTTTTTTTCCCTCTGTTTAAACTGCCACGTGTGAAAGGGAATTACTGGAAAGAAGCTGTGTGTGCAAATACAGATTGATTAGAATTACAGTCATGTGGAGAGGTTGGAATGTTGCAAGTCCTGTGCCAATTAATTGCTTTATCTTGGGCTAGTTTTTATCTCCCTGAATAGCCATCTCTTGCCCACCTCTGTGTCACAACTAACATTCTGTGACCAATACATAAAAATCTTCTAGAATCTATTAACTTAGCTGGTCACTAAGTTCCATTAACACAAAAGCTAAGCACGTCATCAGATACCATGTGAGGCCTACAGGAGAAAGTCTCCCATCTTATTGTAATTGCCTCTCTGATGTTTCCACCAATGTATTTTTTTAATTGCCTTGATTTAAGGCTTTATTTGTTCTGCTACTATGAAATGTCATCAAACTGCTTCCACAAGCGGACATGGTACCATGTTTCCCAGGTCTTGGTAACTCAAACTTGGCACCAGAATAAATTAACTCTTATTCCTTTGAGATGAGANCTATTGTTNGCCACATGATTTTTTTTCATTCCTTCTGATACAAAACCATTTTCTAAAATATTTTATTTCCATTTTTAATGACAGTCAATCTTTGTTTATAAACTATGATTCTGTCTTCCTAGAGACCCTTCAACACTTACCTAGTTTTTGACTTCTCTAGATACCCAACTCTTAGACAATCTAGTTTTGAATAGCTTCCAACACTGAGGAGACTCAGGGGAATGGCAAGTGAATTAGGCTGAGTTGAGTTTCTATGTGATTTTTCTCCATTTAGTCTTGCTTCTGTGTGTGCAAATTTAATCATCTACTTGGTTTGGCCATTGCTTCAGCTACATGGCCTNTTGCATCTAGCCTTACTGCTACTTCTGTCTGTTGATAAGGTGGGTGATTTTTCTTTTCCTTACNCCAAACAAGATGCTAATCTTCACAGGAAATGTTCTGCTCACCCACTTCCCACTGGTCACAGCAGAGACTGTTTTTCAGCCTCCGCACTGAACCCTGAAAGTCCATGNCTGTGATGCTAATATTAGCTTAAAGTAACAAGCTTCCCATACCACCTCTGTCCCCGGGCCTTTAAAACTCAGAATATTTATGAACATCTTTAGGGAATCTTCTAATGCACTTCCTAGAATTCTGAACCACNTTTTATGTTTTATCAAGGGAGTTATGAGTTTATCCTTGATTCCCTCTAACATAACACCAGCAGAACACATTCCACATTCTTCTACAATCCTGATACATGGCTGATTTCCATGCCTAGTTTCAACATGGTTGCAGGATTAGTCCACACCCCCACCCCCACCCCCATCCCATACTTGCGTTGGAATTTAGGCATCACTGGTAGTGACTAAACAGAGAGTTTCAATATTTGTTCTTATGTTAATTTTTTTTCAGAAACTCACCAGCCCTTTTGAATATACACGATGCATTGCTTATAAAATTACAGGAGGAGAGACAAAGAACACTCGCTTTAGATGGCCAGAGTGAGTCTGAGTCAGTCAGTCCCACGGGAGTATGGCGATGCCTCAAGTTGTCTGAGAATGCATTTGGCCACCTGCCCCGACTAGACTTGGTTGTCGGGAGTGGTTCAGAAGGACAGGAGACCTAGATCATTTCCAGAATCAAAGGGACNAGGAATAGACCAGGGAGTTCTTTAGAAAGAATTAAACAGAACACAGAGGGCAGGATTGCCAGCACTCATAGGAGTGAGCATCTCTGAGAGACAGAACTAGGCAAGAGACTAAGAAGGGAATTTACCTGGGGAAGGGTACCGCTGTGAGGACCAGAGAAAANGCAGTGATAACAGAGATACTAAAAGTCANCTGAAGCTTGAAATGCCAGAATCTCCAAATTAGNTTTCCAGAAAGAAAGCATGTGGCTTCNCTGTCATAGGCCCACATTTCAGGCTTTCTTTCAACTATTTCAAGCCAACAAATGATACCTGGTCATTATTATAAAGATAACTGGTCTCACAGAACATAGCAGTGGGTAAAGCATTGTTTCAGAGACACTAAGGTACCACTTCTTGATAGCATCATCCTGGGGACTGTGATGGCTTTTCTTGGTTGTCAACTTGACTACAGCTGTAATTAGCTAAAACTCAAAAGTAGAGGGCACACCTTTGAGAACTTTCTGCTTAATTTGAAGTGAGAAGATCTGCTTCTAACTCAGATTTTGAGGTAGAAAGGCAAACCTTTAATTTGGATCTTTAATATAAATCTAATCTGGGCCACATCTTCTGCTGGAAGCCTATATAAGGACATGGAATAAGGAAGCTTTTACTCTTTGCCTGCTTGCTCTCACTAGCAAGTCCATTCCTTCACTGGCATGAGAGTCTACTTCTTCAGGATTCCAGCATATACTGGAGACCAGCTGAGACATCCAACCTCATGAACTGAGAAACTACAAGGTTCTTGGATTTTCCATTCATAGCTAGCCATTGCTGGATTAGCTGGACCACAGCCTGTAAGTTATTCTTATAAATCCCCTTTCTATATAGAGAGTGAGAGAGGAATTCATTCTATAAGTTATGTTACTCTAGAGAACCCTGACTAATACAGGGATTGGATAACCACAGACCTTTGTGAGGACACTTTGGCCACACTTAAAGCATAGCACTAATTTTGAGTTTGAGGCCCCTGGGGGTATGTCTCCACATGGTCCTGAGAGATTATGTCTCACTTAGTGACATAAGCTAAATGGCTGATACATGAATCTCTGCCATGATGTGTTGCCATCTGCCATCCTCACCAGAAGCCAAGCACTGGGGCCCACCTGATACAAGAATATGAACTCAAACCATGAACTAAACAATCATTTTATACTTAGCATCTTCAACTATCACATGATAGTGTAGAAGAAGAGTCAACTATTAGTACCAAGCAATCTAATTCCAGAACTCAGACCTACTGTAGTATTGTATTGTCAGGCTCTAAAGGAAGGCAGACATCTTCCAGCTACAAAGATACAACTTATCTGGGTCTCCAAAGCTAATCAGATGACAATCCTGCATCCCTCACTACTGCCAGAATTACCAATGAGTTGTGCTAACATTTCCATCTTTGTGCAACTAAACTCACTGGGATGAAGTTGGTCAGTTTATGTACAATAAGATCATTATATAAAACTCTNTCCTCCATCTGCTACAAATTCATAAAATGTCCAATGCACAGTCTTGCCTTCCCATTTGTAAATCTCACTGAAGCCAGGTATCAGGCAGAGAAACACCTGATCTGTTGAATATTGGTTGTCTGACTTGAAATCAGGAAAGTCAAAGCATCAACTGATTTGGAGAAATAAAGCAATGGAAAGGCCCCCAAATGCTAACTGTGATAACTGCTGAAAAAGGGCAAGGTACTATCACTGTGGTTAAAAGATGAGATGGCAAGCCTTCTAGAAATTACATAAACAAGTAATACAAATGTGATGAAAGGGGGAAGCCTTTTATCTTTAACAGCAGTTTTAATGTGCAGTTTATCTTTGTTTTCCTTGGTACCCGTCAGTGTATTTTTTTATGCACCCACACCAATCTGCATGCATGTGAGCTTGCATGCAAACACAGAGACAAATTGGTTCTTCTAATGCTATGTTGTTCCTTGCAGAGAAAATTGTCTGACAAAACAAATAACTGGGCCTGACTATGATATGTTCAGGCATTGTTCTAATACCCAGACCTTCCTTCAAGCATTACATCAACTGCTCCNTTCAGCGCTTGGCTGACCTCTGAGGCATCTTCATCTCCAGACTTTGGGAAATGAAGTTTCTTCCACACAATAAAATGATGTCTGTCACAGTGTAAGATCTGCTGTGTGCTCAGAGGGCAAGGATAAATCCTAGCAAAACAGCCATGCAGTGTCTGAGATGAACATTATGGAAACTTAATATGTCTGGTGCTAAATTATAACAAAGACTAAAGCCCCTTTGACACACATCAGAACAAGGTTAATTCCATGAGTACTATGTAGATATGAGTTCAGTTGGGGTTTTTGCTTACTAAAACTTTATATAATTTTTTAAATGTGTGCATATTTGGGGGGCACATTAGGAGGTTCAACAATACATATACAATGTTGTATTAAAGAAATCAGGATGCTAAACATTCCATTTTTTTCAACCATTCATCATTAGTGTGTGTGTGTGTGTGTGTGTGTGTGTGTGTGTGTGTGTGTGTGTGTGTGTTCCTTTTCCTTAGGAATATTTTAGAATCCTGAATGGTACTTCTTACTTCTAGCTTGTGTCCTGGTATTTTTGTTTTTTTCCAATCTCACAGGTGACCCAGCTGAGTGACTTGTTCTTTTGTGAGGAAGACCATTCCAGTAAATCAAAACTGCTTCTTTGTGGGTGAGGTATTGGTACATCAAACACAACTTACTGCATTATATATAGAGTTTGGCTGTGGCTTTCATGAAGAGCAGTTTACATACCCTAGCATGTATGATAACTAAATAGTTACCAGAAGATGAAAGCCCTCAAGTNACTGACTAAATGGCAGTGTCATTATCTTATAAGGACACAGACTCATTGTCTTAGAGACTGCCATTTTCATTAAAGTTTCACTTCATCAAGAAAGAGGTCATTTTACCTATACCTCTGATAATGGTTTAATATCCAGAGTATACAAAGAACTCAAAGAACAAATTAAAAACAAGACTCATTCAAAAGAAAACNGGCCTAGAATCTGAACAGAGAGTTCTCAAAAGAAGAAAACAATGTATAAGAAATATCTCAAAAATTTTTCTTTGTCCCTAGCAATTGGAGAAATGTACATCAAAATAATTTTGAGATTTCATCTTAGCCTAGTTAAATNGCAAAGATCAATAAAGACCCAGCAAGAAATATTAAAAGGGATGCAGGTAAAANGGAACACATACATGTGTACACATATATACATGTATAACAATAATTTATGAAAAGAGAGGCCATAAATTTGAAAAAGAACAAGGAGAATGTCTCAGTTAGGGTTTCTATTGCTGCGAAGAGATACCATGACCACAGCAACTCTTACAAAGGAAAACATTTAATTGGGGTGGCTTACAGTTCAAAGGTTTAGAGGTCTATTATCGTGGTGGGAAGCAAGGCCGCACGCAGGCAGACATGGTGCTAGAGAAGGATCTGAGAGTTCTTACATCCTGACTCACAGGCAAGAGGAAGTTGTCTGTGACACTGGGCATGGCTTGAGCATATATGAGACCTCAAAGCCCCTACCTCCACAGTGAAACACTTNTTCCAACAAGACCATACCTACTCCAACAAAGCCACACATCATAATGGAGCCACTCCCTTTGAAGGCCATTTTCTTTCAAACCACCACAAAGAGGTATGGGGGAGGGGGGCTGGAGGGAGGAAAGNAAAAGCAGAAATGATGTGATTCTATTATAATCTCAAAAAATAAAAGAATTTTAAAATATTTGGAAAAAAAAACAGACAATTTAGCCTCCAGGCATGTTCACACAATAAATATTCATTGAGCATCTTCTGAGTGCCAAGTGCAATGCTACCTAGTATGTCAGTCACAAAGCCTCTGCCTTATGCTGTAGACGAATTGCTAAACAGTCTTATTAAATAAAAAAAAACACAGAGCCAGAAATTGAGGTTAAAGCCAGAGAGAGATCAGAGGAATAGGAAGAGCCACAGCTAACCTCACCTCACCTACTCTGCAGCTTCCAAAAAGACCTTACTTCCTGTATAATCATGCCTATATGCCTTTCTGTTCTGTTCTCTCATTGGTTCTCTCAGCCCAGCTATATCACTTCCTCTTCCTGCCCAGCTCTGTCACTTCCTGTCGTCTGTACAGACCTCCAGACTCTATGGTTGGTGCTGGGATTAAAGGCATGTGTCACTATGCTTGGCTCTGTTCCCCAATGTGGCCTTGAACTCACAGAGATCCAGACAGATTCCTGCTTGCCAAGNGATAGGATTAAAGATATGTGCTGACATTGCCTGACTTCCATTGTTTACTTATAGTGGCTGGCTTTTTCCTCTGATCCTCAGGTAAATTTTATTGGGGAACACAGATAAAATATCACCACATTCTGCTTTCAGGAATCTTGCTGGAAGAGACAAGAAATAACAAATAAACTTAATACTATAATGTTGGTACCAAGAAATAATCATGAAGGAAATAAAGAAGAGGTTTAAGTCACACAAAGTGANAGACCAGAATGAGTCAGTTTGTACATGGATTCCTCCCCCAAGGATATGACATTTGAGTAAAGATTTAAACACAGCATAGTCTCCTCATTCTGTGATTTCCGTTGTTTGTGGTCAGATACAATCAGAAAGCATTACATTACAAATGTCTAAACACTGAACTGACAAATAGTGAGCCTGCGTGGGACTGATCGAGGCCCTCTACATATATATGACAGTTGTGTTGCTTTATCTTCTTGTGGGACTCCTAACAGTGGGAGCACAGACTGTCTCCAACTCTTTTACTGGCTTTTAGGACCCTACTCCTCATACTGGGTTGCAGTAGNACAGACCCATAGGGTCGAGGAAACTGGCTCAAACCAGTTGCCAAGGCATACACATAATGTACTCCTTAAGAGCCAACCTGGGGTCTGCCTAAGGGCCTAGCAACAACTGTCAGAGGTCCTGGTCACTGTCAGAGTTCCTGATCTCTGTCAGAGTTCCTGGTAGCTGTCAGAGTCCCTGATCATGCCCAGCCAATGAGGGATGACCACACAGAGTGGGTGCTGGGAGGAAGGTATATAAAGCCTTTCCTGTTATAGAATAAAGGAGTTCATTACTTGCTTTTAACAGATTCCCAGTGTCTAAGCTGTTGACACCGTGCCTTCTCACCCCGTCCCCCAGGGAGCTGATAGAATCCAAACTACACCGGGCTGCCTTGCNCCACATTAAAATGAGATGAGTACTTAGTTTACTACAACTTGAATTACCATGTTTTGTGGACATCCATGGGAGTCCTGCCCTTTTCTAAATAGAAACCGAGGAAGAGTAGATGAGGGGGGAAGGTAGAAGGGAGGATCTGGGTGGAGAGGAGGGAGAGAAAACTGTGATCAGGATAGTAATTAATTGATTAATTATTTTANTTATTTATTAATGTTTTTAAAAGTCTGAACATATTTAAAAGCTTAACTGTGCACTGTTCTCAGCAGCATCATGAACTTCTGTGCTTCCCTGTATCATCCCACCATGGATGTGCATCACCCCTTTGTCCAGCACATNCACACTGTATGTACCACTTGCTGGGAGCCACTCAGCCACCATCATGGTCATCAGACTGTCATGATTATGACTATGCCTTTATTTAAGTACCNTTTAATTTACTTGATAATGACCTCAAAATGCCAAGGGTAATGTTANTGGCAATGTTATGCAACATAGTTATAAATGTTGTATTTTAATATTTGTTAGTGTTAACCTTTGTCTTAACCAAATTAATGCTTAAATTACTACAAGTATTAGTGTGTGAAACTTACATCTATGAGAAATGTAGTACATACAGGATTTGATACACTCTTGACTTCGGTCCCAGACCAGGGGTGTAGGATATTTCCCCTGAAAAAGAGGAAGATTTCCAAGNTGCAAAATTCAGTCAAGCTAAGAACAGTGACAAACAGAAGGAAGAACAAATTAAAAAGCTTACATATGCAAATAAGCTTGGCATGTCACAGAAATGAGCATACTACATGTAGTTAGAGGATACTTTCAGTCCATATTACAGATGGAACCATGTAGTGTTTATATTCCTGTGACTGCCTTACTTTCCTAGACAAAATGTCCTCAACTTCCATCCTCTTTTAGCCTGTGGTAAAATTTTTTCTTCCTTCCTTCCTCCCTCCCATCCTTCCTTCCTTCCTTCCTTCCTTCCTTCCTTCCTTCCTTCTTTCACTTCTCCTCCTCCTCTTTCTTCTTCTTTCGGACTAGTATATAACATTTAGTGTCCCACTGCTTGGTCTACTTTTGACTTCTTTCAGATGATATGCAATGTTAATTTAAATGTTAACTAAACATTAATCCAAGTACCCAGATATACCTAACTTTAATTTGAAGTAGACGGGAAGAAGTCGTCCTACCGTGGAATAGAGATAAAAATAATAGGCCACACAATGCCAAGGAGAAGAGTGCTATATGCAGAGACTCAACATGACTTAAACCTTCCCAAAATATGTCCATTTAATCAAACAGCAGACTACCCGGTAAATGTGCATAATTTCTACATTGTCATTTATGAGTTTAAATCTTTTAAAAAAAATCTAAGATGTTAAAGTAAAAATATGAAATTTCAAAGTTTTTGATTAAATTTAAATCTATCTTGATTAATTTGACTTAGATTTATAACTAGTGCAGTCACTTTCAAATGATACAATTCATATCACTGAAATTTGAAGATAGAGAAAATAATACTAGCATCTAAAGGAAACAAATCATCTGGTACAATCTGGACAAATGGGAGCTTCTACATGTGTGAGTCATGGTAACAGGTCCTACACATCTTGTTCCAGAGGATAGCCTGGTTAGTTTCCTTGATCTACCCCCTACTCATTCTCCCAAAGCCCCCAGNTCTTCCTGGGGCCCACATTCAGTGTCCCAGCCTAGTTTGAACAGCCCTGTTTGTCCCACCTACAACCTTCAGGCCCCTGTCAGGAATGCCATTCATCCACTTGCACCACATCCAACCTCTCACAGCAGCCATGTCTGGGACATCTTGCTCTAGGGTCTATCCTGGTCAATCAGTCTGATCTTCAATTTCATCCACCCTCCCCAACCCCCAAGTCTAGCCTAGAACCCACATACAGTGCCCCAGCAGCAGCATCCAGATAGCCCTGCTTTTATTGCTCACAACCTACAGGTTCCTTATTGGCCACACTCAACCTGTCAGTCAGTCAGGTCCTGCACATATTGAGCCAGGGTCCACCCAGTTGAGGCCACATGATCCTCTCTCTTTATCCTCCCTCCTTAATGTGTCATACCCAACCACCATATTTACCTCCAAACTCCAGACTGGGACCAGGACACACATCTCGTGTACCATCTGACCCCGTATTGTGCACCTAACTTTGTTCCACCTAAGCCATATCCAACCTTCAGGCCAAACTGAGTTTTGTCCCAGACTGCTGTGTTTGTATCAGACACAGAACTAACAAAGAAAGTTTGCATGCCCAGAGATCATTGCAAAAAATAAAAATATGAAAACTCAAGACAGTATTTCAACCTTTCCCCTCAAAATCCACCAGTTCTACCCAAACATTCTCCAATTATAATTATCTAGAAAAACTTCAGGACACAATATTTAAAAAGTCATAAACATTATAGAGTTGAAGGAGTTTAAAGATCTCTCTCTGTCTCTCTCTGTCTCTCTGTCTCTCTCTCTCTCTCTCTCTCACACACACACAGCCCAATGAATTTTTTTACATTATTATTATTATTATTATTATTATTATTATTAAAACATTCAATGTACAACTGCAGGAGAGATAATATACAGATAGCTTGAACATAGATAGAGGTACAAATTCTTATCCTAATAGTGAAATGTTTCACTAAAGCTTGCTCAGTGACTGGGCAAAACCCAAACTTATTTTATGCTACAGTCATCCTAGGGTCCTTCCTGCTAGGTAGCCTCCCTGGATCTGTGGGTTGCAGAGTGATTGTCCTTTGGTTTATATCTAGTATCCACCTATTAGTGAGTACATACCATATTTGTCCTTCTGAGTCTGGGTTACCTCACTCAGGATGATATTTTCTAGTTCCATCCATTTGCCTGCAAATATCATATAGTCATTGTTTTTCTCTGCTGAGTAGTACTCCATTGTGTATATGTACCACATTTTCTTAATCCATTCTTCAGTTGATGGGCATCTAGGTTGTTTCCAGGTTCTGGCTATTACAAATAATGCTGCTATGAACATAGTTGAGCATGTATCTTTGTGGTATGAATGAGCGTTCCTTGGGTATATACCCAAGAGTCAGCCCAATGAATTTAAAGAGAACAAGTACCTTTCTTGATGGCCTTCTCCCTTCCCCCCCCTAAAAATCCCCACAAACATAAGGCTGACTGAAGTAAGAAAGGCACTAAATTGAAAGCTTAATTCAATAAGGAGAAATATTGAAGAGAATTCAAGAGGATATGAAGATGGATGGGTAAAACTCAATAACCCAACTGAAAAACTCTAAATAAAGCCTTAAAGTAGAATGAATCAAGCAGAAGATAGAATATCAGGACTCAAATGAAATGAAGATGGATTGGAAAAACCCAACTAGAAATATCAAGATAAAGCCTTAAAATGGAATGAATCAAGCAGAGGACAGAATATCTACCGAGGACTATGGGGGTCCAGCCCCTCAGTAGTGCCCTCCCAGGGTCTGGGAAGAATCTACAACCAGCTGATAAATTATTCTTTGATGATATAAGATGAATCTATGCACACGAAACTCTTTAGTCCATTCACTTTATTCTTCTGATAGGTTCTCTCTATCCACACAGCTTCAGTTCTGTTCTCATTTTCTCATCTAGGTCCTCATCCATCTAGTTCCTTCCTCTCCTTCTTCCTCATCTTGTTCTCCCCCATCTGGCTCTCCTACACCTTCCATCTAATTCCTCTAGTACTCTCTTCTAGCCTCTCAATCTAGTTCTTCCCCATCTCAGTTTGTTCCTCTCTAGCTCTTATCCATCAAGTTCTTCCATTCTCTCTTCTCTTCTCTGTCTCCTCTCTGTTCTCCTGTCCTCCTCTGTTCTCCCTCATGAGAATAAAACTGCCTTTTTAATCCCTGTGACCCTTATCTCTCCAAGCTATCTCTGCTCCCACAGTTTCTGGCGGGTGTGTTCGGTTGCTAGGCAACTTGGCTAAGCAACTTCCATCACAGCTAGATGTACCTGTAAGTTGGAATCCTATAATTCTGAGTTAATTGTTAAGGGTGGATCTAATACTAGAGATAAGACTTTAGAGCGGAGAAAGTTAAACTTAATTAGCACATCCGCCAGGCCTGAATTCCTACAAGGTCATAAAGGCAGGTAAGAATTCTTCTCAAGCAGTGACCGTCAGGCTTACTTTTACAACCCAAAATGGGAGTGGCAAAAGAGGAGGTCAACTGAGTGCAATGATTGGTTAAAAAGGGAATTTATGTGCTCAGTCCACATTCCTAAAAGTTATTAGGTAAGAAGATAGGGGTCTATAAAGTTTGTAAGACAGTATAAGGATCTCAGCTAAAATTACACAAGAAATAAAGCTATCCACTTGACCTAAGAAACAGGCGTTATTTCATTTGACCTTGGGTGCTTGATAGGTATTTTAGATAAATACACTGTTAGGAGTTCTTGGAAGCATGCATAGCATTACAAGAAAATCACTGTAGGAAACAGCTAATATATACAAAAGCTAAAATATCACCAAGACTTCTTAAGCCATGGCTTGACCTTTGGAAAAGTCCTTGACTTTTTCAAGTAGTAGCTTTTGTGATAGTAGCTGAATTCCATTACATTTTCCTGTGACTAGCAGCAAATATCAGGACTCGAAGATAAAGTAGAGCAACTACACCATATAAGCAAAGATATGAAGAGACCAAACCTTGGAATTATGGGAATAGGTGAGGGAGAAGCATCCCAGGCCAGAGAAAACTTCCCTCAAATAAGGCAAGACACATCTATATGGATGCTAAGGCAAGACGTATTTATACGGATGCAAGAAGTACACAGAACCCCAACTAGACAAACCCAGAAACAATGGGGAATGCATAACATAGTTGGAACACGAAGTATACAGAACAAAGAAAGAGTATTGAAAGCCTCAAGATAAAAAACACAAGGCACATATAAAGGAAAATCTGATTTCTCAATGGAAACTGTGAAAGCCAAAAGAGCCTAGAACAATGATTCTATGTTCTAAAAAGCACAACTACTAACCGGGACTACTGTACCCAATAAAACTAGCTGCTATCATTGAAAGAAAAAGAAAAACTTTCCACGATGCAACAGCTTAAAATGTTTTACTTTACTTTCATAAGACCAAACATAAACAAAATGCAGGAAACAATACTTCAATCTAAAGACAGAAATGAGCAAGGCCAATAGATAGAAAAAAAAAATGGAGCTACAATTACTGAAACAAAAAATGCCACTGAGAAAACAAACATCAACAGAGTAGCTAATCAACTCATATCTTTCAATAATAACTTTAATATTAATGTCCTCAATTTTCCAATCAAAAGACCCTGCTGGCTGAATGGATCAAGAAACAAACTATGTCTAACTGTTGTCTACAATAAGGTGCCACGTTAGAGTAAAAGGATAGACAAAGTACTCCAGTCAAGTGGGACAAAGAGACAAGTAGGTGCTGCTATCCTAATATCTGACAAAATAGGCTTCAAAGTAACCTAATCAGAAGAGATAATGAAAGATGCTTTGTTCTTCTAATCAAGATAACAATTAACTAAGGAGACATTGCTATCCTAAACATATATGCACCAAACTCTAATGCTCACAATTTCATTAAAAGAAAAGTATACTACTGGAAATAAAGACAGATTAATATAGATCCATTAATAGTAGGTAATTTTAATATTCTCCTTTCTCCAATAGTCAGGTCATATGAATAAGAATAAGCATGGAAACACCAGAATGACATCCTATGTGAAATAGACAAGTGTCTACAGAATATTCCACCCAAACACCAAAGAACATGCATTCTCCTCTGCAACCCACAGAAGCTTCTGTAAAACAGACCACATCCTGGGACACAAATCTTAGCAAATTCTTAAGTATTAAAATGACTCCATGTATCTGACTATAATGCCATAAAATTTAAAATCAGCAGCAAGCAAATCTCTAATAAGTATACAAATTCATTACTGAATGGTGAAAGGGTCAAGAAAAAAAGAGATTAATAAAATGAAAATACAACCCAATGAAATATCTAGGACACATTAAAAGAAGTCCTATGAGGGAAATTTATAGCTCCAAGCTCCCACATTAAAAAAATTTTTAAAAAGAGCACAAATAAATTACTTAATTATGCAACTCAAAACTTTGGGAAAACAGAAACAAAGCAAACTCAAATCCAGTAGACAATAATAAAATCAGAGCCAAAATTAATGAAATAAAAACAAAGAAAACAATATAAAGAATCAAAAAATCTAAGAGCTTGTTTTTTTGAGAAGATAAATAAGTTGAACAAATTCTTGGTTCAACCAACTAAAAGAAAGAGAGAACCCAAATTAACAGATTCAGAAATGAACAGGGAAACATTACAACAGACATTAAAGAAATTCAGAATCTTATAAGGGAATACAAAACCAACCAACAAAACAAAACAAAACACAAAACCTGTACTCCATTAAACTGAAAATCTAAATGAGATGGACCAATTTCTAGATTCAGTCAAACCACCAAAATTAAACAAAGAAAGGATTAACAACCTGAATAGATCACAACAAATGAGATTAAGACAATAGTAAAAAGCATTCTGACTGGAAGAAGTTTGGGCCCCAACGGATTCACAATAGATTTCTGTAAGACTTTTTTCTTAGTTGGAGTTTCTACTGCTGTGATGAAATACCATGACCACAAAGTAACTTAGGAGTAGAGGGTTTGTTCCAGCTTACAACACTCAGGTCACACTCCATGAAGGCAGACAGGGCAGGAACTCAATACAGAAACCTGGAGGCAGGAGCTGAAGCAGAGACCACCCTGCTTACTGGCTCACTCCCCACGATTCGCTCAGCCTGCTTTCTAATAGCACCAAGACCACCCTCTCAGAGATAGCACCACCCACAGTGAGCCCTCCCAGACCAATCATCCATCAAGAAAATGCACCCCAGGCTTGCTCACAGGCCAATCTGGTGGGNGCATTTTCTCAATGGGGTTCCTTCTTCCCAAATAACTCTAGTTTGTGTCAAGTAAACATAAAACTAGTCATCACAACTTTCAAAGAAGGTGTCTACCCTATCCTTCTTATTTTATTCAAAGAAATAGAAACAGAAAAAGCAGTCACCAATTCCTTCTAGGAAACAAGTATTAATCTAATCTAACACCAAAACTAGGTAAAGATACATATAAACACACACACACACACACACACACACACACACACACACGCACACAGACACACACGGGGGGGATACTCCTAGTGAACATAGATCAAAAAAAACTTAATAAAATATTTGCAAACAGAATACAGACAGACACATATCATGACAAGGTTGGCTTTAACCTTGAGATAGACAAATGATTGAACACATACAAGTCAATAGAGGTAATAAATCAGATACATTGACTTAAAGACAAAATTCACCTGATCATATCAATAGATGCAGAAAAGGACTGACAAAATTTAACAGGCCGTGAAGATAAAAGGTTTAGAGAGAACAGAACTGGAAGGAACATAGCTCAAGAAGATAATAAAAGTTACATATAACAAACCCACAGTCAACATCATTCTAAATGGAGAAAACCTTGAAGCAATCACATTAAAATCAGGAATGTGACAGAGCTCCTCACTATCTTCACTTCTTTTCAATATTGTGCTCAAAACACTTGCTGCTAAAATAAAGCAAGAGAAGGAAATTTAAAAATACAAACAGGAAAGAAGTTAAACTATCTCTATTTGCAAGCTGATATGACTTGACGAATAGTAGATCCCAAAAGTCTACCAGAAAAATTCTAGAAATGGTCAATAATTCTAGGATTTGATCAAAGTGACAGGATACAGAATTAACCTACAAAAGGCACTAACTTTTCTGTACACCAACCATAAACAAAGAGAGATCCTGGACACACTCTCACTCATCATAGCCTCAAAGAAAATAAATAACTAGGAATAAACCTAATCCCGAAAGTGAAACACCTCTACAATGAAAGCTTCAGATGCCACATCCAATCTTTCCACCCAGCCAGCCAGATCCTGCACATTCCTCTTTTGTATGGTCTGGCCCCATAAGTGTAGTTCTCCTCCCTGATTAAGAAAATTTCCCCTTCCAATGGACAGACACTATTACAGAAAACCACAGCCAATCAGGATGCAGAGAACAAGTGAACTAATTAATCTATAGCATGACTCCTTTACTTAGGGCTCAGGGAACATCAAGGAAGAGGAGGTAGGAAGTTTGAAGAGCCAGGGGAACAGAATGTGTACTGTGAGATTGTGCCTCCTAGAAATGTCAGGGAAGCTACGCCAATGAAGTCACAACAACATGGCTGCCTAAACAAGACTTGAACAAGGACGACACTAACAGACATGTTAATGTAGAAGGGAGAATGCTCACAGGGCTCCACCCTTAGACAAAGTATAGGTAACTAAGGAGCACTCTGAGTGGGAGAAAACAGTCTTCCCCAGCAAAGAGTCTCCCAGTTGGTTATTCAATACCGAGTGGTCAACCCGGAAATCATACACATACAGCTAACTTTGTACAGGCTGAGAAGACTGCATTTATTTATTTAGAAATATATAAACACACACACATGCACAAACACACATTTGTAACAACAATTAAAGAAACAGAGACCAAAAGTCATTAATTTGAGAGAGAGCAAGGTGGAGGGAAATATGGGGGGAATGGAAAAAAGGGAAAGGGGAAAATAGTATAAATATATTTTAATTTAAAACCATTAAGAGTCATGGTAACACAGTAAATTGGTAAACAAAAATACAGAGCAGACAATGTTAAAGTTAAATGCGCAGTGAGCATACTCAATGTTCTGGATCAGTAAATCCAGACAATGAGAAAATAAAGCAACTGTTAAAAGCAAATGCCTCAAATAAATATTAATTAATATTAATATCAATATTAAATTTTAGACACAACTGACTTAAAACCTTAAAAGCTTACATTGACTAATTACCAGAGACAAAATCACAGAAAAAGTCAAAAATGTAGAAAGAAAATAGATATCAACATAAATTATTTAAAAGAAATGTGAATCTTATTTCAAAGGGTAGAAATTATTTTGTATAAAATGAGGTTAACCAAAATTATTTTTAATCTCAATTTCAAGTTTAAACTCCAAAGTCAGTATATCACAATTAGAAAGAAGGGCTCTATATTTTTAAGGCATCTATAAAAATGACAGTGGCTCTGTGTATCTTACTTCCAATCCTTAAGAGAATAACCTCAAGAAGGTCAAGTTCATCTATTGAAGCCAAGTCACACAAATCACAAGTGACTGTGTAGCCACCAGACTGGCTTTGGGGGTCAAGGTCATCCCTTGTCATTTGTGGCTAAGGAAGGAAGGGGTCTGGAGGTGCAGGGCAGTACACAGGACACTGTGGCTCAGGGTGGCTCAGAGACTCCTGGCTGCAGCCAGACTGTGGGGCCCAGCTATCAGAAACTCCATTTATAAACAGTTCAGTCTTAGACAAAATATCTGATCACTGTGCCGAAGCTCCCTCGCCTTCGTCTACTTTATAGGAGAATGGGTAAATGGTCCCGGAAGAAACAGTGTCTGGCACACAGCAATCAATCCGGTGATGCATGCTACTGAAATAGGTATCAGAGAGCCCAGCTATCAGTTGTGTCAAAAGCCACAATCTACATGGAAAAAGTGAGGGTGGGGAATGGGGGGATATGCTTAATGTTCAATGTACACTTGTATGATTTTGTTTTTAGTTTCACACAGGAGGAAATAATTCTGATGGATAAGAATAGCAAAGTGTGAGGTGTGAGAAATCTATCTGATTGTTGTGAAAATAGCCTTGGTTCCTATCTTCCCTGGCCCATTCTGTTGTAAGGTTCCTGCTCACACAGTTGGATCTTATCAATCCATTTGCTATTCAACCCTTAGATTCTAGCACAGACCTGGGTCTAAAAGGGGTGTCCAACGGGTGGAATTGAACTGAGTTAAAGGAAAGATGGAAGGCATTTTGAGATAACAGGAACATAAAGAAGGTCAGAACTCAATGTACTTTTTACATTTTGAAAGTCTGTGATTCAAAGAATGCCCTACCATTTACTTTGTAAAAAAGAAAAAAAATCAAGAGGAGGAAATGGAAGCGAGAAAATAAGACTTAGACATTTTAAAAAATTGAGATACTGGTGGTATGTTTACATGCATATGTCCAGCAGATGGTGGGAAAAGTGACTGAGCTTGGAAGGGAAGGGAGGAGTAGGAATAACAGTTCTGGCCTTATCTACCTAGAGGTGTGAGCAGAGGAAGTGACCAAAAAAAAAAAATCTAAGACTAAACAGGAAGAAATGAGAGGCCAGGCAGGAGCTGGGGAGAGCAGAGAGCCTGGAGAGGTTTGTAGAGTCCGATGCGGAGGGGACAAAGCAGACTGCAGAAGGTGGAGGCGTTCATTTCAGAAACCTGGTAGGCCAGAGCTTCCTTAACCATCCTACATCACCTCAGCCCTCCACACAAGCGTTTCCAGAAAACAGCATGGCAGCTAGACACGGCTGCTCTCCTCGCCCTCTGCATCTTAACTGAGAGCAGCATTTTCTCCGTGTGTCATTCAGTGCTGAAGGAATCAACACTGACATTCTGATGATTTTCCATAAATTAATTAGAACTGAGGTGGAAACTGACATTCGTGCAAGGCAATAACAACATTTTAACTCAGACAGACAACTCTCTCCCTTAAGCAGGGATTTGCTTTGGTAAGGTTTATTTTGCTAAGCCATTGTGTTGTGTCTTTAACCTCAGATTCTTAGTAATTTAATTCGGGCTTGACTAAAATTTCCTTCTGAGGAGAACGGCACAATAACTGAATGTTAACTGTTGTGCCTCAGATGGGGATGAAAGATTCTGAGGAGAATGGACCTAACCAAAGGTGATGCCTGAGAACTCAAAAGCAGCCATCAAGTTTACTGAAATCAATCAATCCCACAAATACAAGCATGGCATGCTTTAGTTTGCATGTAGAAGCCAGGGGAGGGGAGGGAGGGACCCCATCAAACTGAGAGGGGGATTAACCATGGATGAGAAAAGAGAAAAGAAGGCAGAAGAGGGGAGACAGAAGTGAATACACTCAAAACGGTATATGCATGTATGGAAGTAGCACCGTGAACCCCTTTGTATAATGAATATAATATACTGACAAAAATTTAAACAGAATTCAAAGGCATACAGAAAAAAATTGACAAATAGTAATCTTTTTTTCATTGTCAGGNCCTGAACAAAAGTTGTTCAACAGGCTCTGTGAAGAATTTGCACAAAGTTTCTGATACAAGCAGAGTATCCAGAGGTGTGGAAGACACTGGGCTAGGAGATTCGCCTTGCCTAAGAGAGGTACATCATGAAGATCTTTTTGTTTAACACCCATTTTCGTGAATTTCTTCAAATCTAAACCCCTATTATTAAAATGTGAGGTTTTACTTTGTAACTGACTCCACAGACTTTCGGATGTTGGGATACCTGACATTCACCAAGGCTCTTCTCATGGATGGGTAGCGACTGGTTTTGTGGACAAGATAATTCTGGAAANAGGAGTCGTGTTCCACATGCTTANCTCACCNGAGGNATGTTTTCATGACAGGACCACTGTTCCTTCCTCTGAAACCATAACAAAGNGTCTTCCACCCTGAATAGCAGTTCCACAGACCCACCAGGCTGTGGTTAGTCAGGTTTGATTGTCCTGCCTTCCACACCACAGATACCAGGAATGACAGCACAAGCAGCATCTGGAATGGNCTTCGTGATAAACAGCAAGAGCTGCTTCCACCCATCCCCGTATTCAGAACAGACCTGTGATTTGAAGACAACTTGGTGCTTTTTATTGATAGNTATAGGAGCTAATGTTTATTGAGTGAATATTATGGCTTGACAATACTTANGGTTTTTCTGGCCTTGATTCACTTTTTATTTGTCATATAAATATGACAAATATGTNTGATGGAAATGTTATCTCTATTAAACAAATGATAAAAAAATAAGGCCCTACCAGTTAGGAAACTCTCTGTAGGTCTCGAAGCTAGTCNGAATAAATTATAATNATAATAATAACATGAATAGATTGACTTACAAAAATATAGAAGAAAATTNGTAGAGTTTGGATACACTGGGATATTCAAAACACTAGATCTTTTGGGGGACAAGACCACTTAAGCACAAATGATGATAGATAAAAATGGTGACTATGGATACAAATAAGGATGGCTAAATTGGGNTGGGTGGTTCAGTNAGTAAGAGCACTTTCTGGGAACTCATGAGGACCTACGTTTGGAACTCCAGCACTTATTTGAAAAGCTGTGGATGGCTGCTCCTGCAGTAATCTCAGAGATGGTAGGGCAAAGATAGGAGGAGGACACCCTGTTAGCCTATCCAATAAATGGCCAGCTCCAGATCCAGCCAGAGAACTCAGGGTGTAAGGTGAAAGCAGTATAGGAAATTACCTGGCATCCTCCTCTGGCCTTTACGCACTTCCTTACGTACATACATATAACATGTGCGCACACACACACACACACACACACACTAATAAATGAATAAATAAATAAGGGTACCTTGCAGTGTTTACACATAAAAATGCTAATGTGAGCATCTAAACCTCAGCAAGTCCATGATAAGCATTTTAAATACACACAGAGGCTAGTGCATACAAAGACAGATTTCCAAGAGAAAGTGTCCCAAAAGCATGATGCCACCAGTATCACTGGTGTCCTGTCATTACTGAAGCCTGCTTCCAGCACNTTCATTCCCACAGGCTGGTTTTGACTCTACACAGAAGCCACCAAAGAAGGGAAGGATTTCTAATAGTGGTGGGAGGCTGGAGAGAGCCCTGGAAGTATTTGTTGCCTGGGCAGGAATAATTAATGACTTAGTGACAATACCTCATACACTTAGAGAGCCATGTATCTGACACTGATTTCCTTAGCCCTTTTGCATGACCTATNAACAACCCACAGACTGCATGTGCATTAATTATTTTCAGCAGTCAAAACACATGCAAATGAAGTAAAAATCATCAGTGATCAGATATAGCCATCTCAAAAGGTAGCCAACTAGGCATATACCTTTCAGACAGGTTGTTTTCTTCTGTTCTATGAAAGCATCAGTGCTCAAAGAGAAANGACCCAAAAATACTAACAGGAGAATGATCACCACCAATAAAATGGTCTAAAATGAATCACTGCACACACACACAAACACACACACACACACACACACACACACAGTGATTAGCATCAGAGTTTCTAAGTGTAGCAGGCTTTGCCACCAACCAGCTCCCAGATCATGACACGGACACTTATTATTAGCTATGAATGCTCGGCCTTATCTTATGCTTATCCCACTAACTCTTATAACTTAACAGTTTTCTCTTCATCTACATTTCACCATGNGGCTTTTTACTTTTCTTTCCTTCTGTATGTCCTACTTTGTGTCTGGCTGGCTGGANGCTGCCTGNNTGGCTAGCCCNAGGCATCTCCCTNTATTTCTCCCTCATTCTCTTCTCCCTCTTACCTCATTCTCTCTGCCNGCCAGCCTGCCTATCCCTATACTGCCTACTATTGGCTGTTCAGCTTTTGATTAGACCAATCAGGTGCCTTAGGTGGGCAAGGTAAAATAGCAACACATCTTTACATAATTAAACAAATGAAGCATAAGCAAATCTAACACATCTTCACATAGTTAAAGCAATATTCCACAACATCTAAGAGTGAAGGTCTTGGGATGCCATCACACATTTGAGGAAAGCTTGTGACAAAGTACACAGAAATTCAATCCATAAAGGTACAAGGAATACAAGCAGACATCAAAAGGACAAAAGAACAAACTAATTCAGCATTTCTTCTGCAGATAAAATAGCATAATCATGAAAATAATACTACAAATGCAGGACATTCTAGGTCAAAAGAGGGCCTCTAGGAGTTAAAAAAAAAATGCAAAAGCAGAAAGGAGATATAGGGGAAAAAAAGGAGCTTCAAAAGACAGAAAACCACCACCAAAAAAGAAAATTCATGATTCACTGAAATCTAAATGAGAATTTCAACAAGAGAAAAAAATGAAAACTTCAAAGTAATAATTCTAAAATAAAAGTTCAGATATCAAAACATATCTATTTTCAGATTGAAAAATCCACTGAGCTTCCCCAGTGCAAGAGGAACGGGAAGCGCAAAGGAAGTCTTGCCCAGCAACANCATTTCCCTTCCTGGAAGGAGATTCCNTGGGAGTTCATGCTTTCAAGCCAGGCTCTAGCCAGAGAAGAACAAGAATGGGCCCCAGCTACTCACTACATCTCTAGACCACAGAAAAATGATTTACATGTCTCCAAGAAAAATAATCCCCAATCTAAGTTTCCCTAAGAAAGGGAAGCTATCAAGAGGTGAGCTAGCTAAGGGCACAAATGCAGAAATACCCATGCAAGGAAAACCCAGAGCCAGAGCTTCTCGACAGGCATAATGGTAAGCCAGGCCTGACTGGAAAACACCAAAGACAGAGATGCCAAGATGAGTCATAGAGCATGAAATGCAGAAAGGAAGAGAACTCAGAGACAGGAAGTCAACACAGTAAAGAAAGTGGTCTTTCGACACTCAAAACATACTTTTACTTTTCTAGCAGAGATTTGGGGGCAGGGGCTGAATTTATAGTAAAAGTCTAAAAGTTAAACTAAAATACAATCATTTAAATTCAAGTATGTAAGAAAGACAGTAACAATAGAATATTCTGTGGATTAGCTGAGGAACAGGCCCCAGTCATAGCATAGGGTTTGACTGTAGCTCTATATAAGCTTTGTGCATAGGAGACGTTAATACCTGTCTCTTATACACATCTAGATGTGTATAAGAGACAGGTATATAGGAGACGTTAATACTCTATGTATGTGTGGACTGAAGAAGCAAAAGGATTTCAAAAGAAAACAATCCAGTTTTCTTTAGAATCTATTATTTCCCAATATAGACAAATAACAAAGAAACAGTCCAACCAGCTGAAAGTATCTACACTGAGTAGAAAGAAACACAGAAGAAATATAGAAAGGCATGAGCCTGGAGCTCCACTTTCCAAAGCAAGCCTACGGAACCGTTTGGACTTACAAAATCATAGCTGTACACTGCTCAATAAAAATAACACTTTATACTAAAGAAAGGCTTTCTGATTGTTTTTGATCATCTTTTGTTTGAATTTTGGAATTTGAATTTTTTTTAATTTTTCATGTAGTCTTTGATTTATTTTCGTCTTACATGATATGAGTTTAGAAGAAGAATAGAGTGAGCCATGCCTATTTCAGAGGGTGAGTCTCCATTAATTATGCCCATCCCTGCTTCAATGTCCCTTCATGACCCTTCCCCAATAACTCTAATTTTTATGTTTATCTCTGTGTAGAGCTTGCTAGTAGACTATGAATATTTAACACAGCATATATCATCCTTGTATGTCTAGTGTCTGGCTCAATGTCTAGGAGCAAAATAGAATATAGTCACTATGTGTTCATTACCATAAAGAGGAAGGTGGGAAGGAAAAAAGAAAAATAGAAGAAAGGGGGAGGGATGGAGGGAGAGAGGAGAGCAAGAAGGAGGAGGAAAGAAAGGAAAAGAAAAGAAAGATGATAATGGTCCAGGAGAGGAGATACTTATAGGCAATTATCTGTACATTCAGCATTCCTTGGAAGAATATACTACATCTGGAAATTCCAAACTTTAGTCCAGTATAGGAAAAGGAGGTGGAAACCAGGAAAGAGCAGCCANTGAGTAGAAAGTGAAGCAGAGGATTTGGAGTCAGAGAAGGACCTATGGTCAGAAAATTCACAAAGCAGGCCATGGTCTGTGCTGACAGAAGGGATGTCATGTTGGAGCACAGAGGAGAATCACCCAAAGGCTTGGCATGCTAAGATAGATAATGATGTCCTTGACAAGAGCCATTTCCTGGGAGAGGCAGACAGAGAAGCTTCACAGTGTGAAATGTATGGCACAACATGAGCTGAGAGAGAAGTTACATGTGACAAGAGTGGCCACAAAAGCAGAGTGAGCCGAGCCNTAAGAGAGATGTACATAAATAGTACTGAGGCAGTTGCACACCAGTAGTAGTGATGCCGAAGACAGGAAGAGACCAGTGATGGAATAGAAAGCAGCAAGATGATCCTCTGGACAGGCTGACGGGAGCAAGCTGCCCCNGCTGAGAGAATGAAGATTCCCTTTGTAAAGGGAGTAGGCCCATTCCNGGATAGCAGAGGGAGATAGTAGACAAATTGGTGTTTGGAAGATGAAGCACTCATCTGATTACAACTATTTTTCTTTGAAATGTGCAGTATTCTCAGACAGTGAGAGAAAACATTTTTCTTCTAAAAGGAATAAAATTGAGTTGTATAGTCAGAGGGGCAAAATCCATATTCTTTTAGGATAAGATATATATTTGTTGGGGAAAAATATCTCACTGTAGTGCCAAGCTGCAGTANGTGCCTCTAGGGAATACTAAAAGATGCTCCATGTGTATAAAGAAATACATAATTTTATTTAGGACAGAAATATTACCTAAGAAACCACTAAACATTTGAGCTCAAGCACCAAACACAGTAATTCAAGTAATTTCACAGGACAGTTAATTTCTGAGTGTCAAATACAACTAACCATGTATATTAGGTATTTATAAACTTTATTGTCTTTAATTCTCATAATCTCGTGCATTAATATNTGCCTTTTGATGAGAAAACAGGGCTGGCACAATGTCAGCAGGTAAAGGCCCTTGCTGTCAGATCTGAAGAGCTGAGTTCCATCTCTAGAATCCAGATGGTGAGAGCGAATTGACAACCACCACTTGTCCTTTGACCCCTACATGTGTACTGTAACACATATGCAGGCACATACAAAATAAATACAGAGATAGACAGATAAATAACTATTTTTAATGAAGAAATATACTTAAAAAGTTAATTCAATCCATGTTACACCACCATCTAAGGGCTGGAAGGAGGGGGNTGGGGAAACTGTATGATTCCTAACTCCATTTACATCTATGTCTCTGTATTTAACTTCTATTGCTTCAGAAAAACTTTCATTAAAAAAATCTCACTTTAGCTATTATTTCTAATTTTAAGAGATTTGGATATTTGGAACTTCATTTTCTAGCTTACTCATAATCAATTACTCACAAATCCTCCTAGACTGACATGTGCTAGATTCCCCATCTCTCTAAAAGCACACACTAAAGAACTATGCTCAGGCACGTTAACCAAGGACCACATGTTGGTTACTCTTTTCTCATCACTGTGACCAAATGCCTGACCAAGAGCAGTTTATGGGAGAAAAGGTCTATGTGGGCTTATGCCTGAAACAGAGTCTGTCATGGTGAGAAGGAAGGCAGGGCAAGCCATGGCAACATGAACATGTGCCTAGGACTCTTCATACCTCTGCTGGACCAAGAGGCAGAGGAGAGGAATTTTGATGCTCATCTTGCTTCATCATTCTTTTCTTGTCTATTCAGTTTGAGCCCTCAGACCATGGGATAATAATCACTCAGGTTTGGGGAGGATTTTCTCATCACAGTGAATCCTCCCTGGAAAGAACATNACAGAAATACTGTGAGCTGTGTCTCCCAAAAGAATATAGATCCACTCAATTTGACAGTGAAGGATAACTGTCATAAGTTCACCTAAACATACCACTTTTAAACTATAACATTCTATGCCTACTCCNNCAAATCTCAGACCCATCTCATAAAGCCAAATGCAATTTGTCCATCTAAGAGTCCCCAAAGTCTCAACAGTTCTAATGTTACTCAAAAGTGCAAAGTCCAAATTCTCTTCTGGGATGCAAAGCAACTTTGTAACTTCAATCCCCTANAAATTTAAAACACAAGATACACACTTCCAATATGTATAGCACAGAGTCAACATTCCCATGCCAGAGGAGAAAAGTGGAGGTACATCGGAAAAAATTAAGCCAAAGCAAGACTGATGTCCAGAAGGGAAACATTAAATTAAATCCTTTAGTTCCATGTCTGCTTTCTGCAGCTCTTGGTGGAATCAACTCTGCTCCACTAGCCTTTAGGAGACACTTTCCTCTAATTCTGCCACCTTCAGCACATACACTCTCCCTGTTGGGCTGCCTACACTTGGTGTGTGCAGGTTTCCTCTGGGAATGTCTATAGTTCTAGGGACAACACTGAAACTTAAGCATTACTTTCACAGCTCCATGCAATGGCCTCTCAGGGTTTCTGCGCTGGGAATCTGGCCTCATTATGCATTGCCTGGCCCCGGTATCTTTCTGAAATTTCAGTGCAGGCATTTTGTGGGTCTATAAAATTAGAACTATGTGAAAAATATGCCAAGTTCTGTAGCAAGCTGGGGTTGGGTTCTGATATCCTTCTACCATAATGTAGTGTCTTGGTGGGTGAGCCCAAGAAAACAGGATAGGCCTTAAGGATAGGCCCCATGCCCAACAGTAGGTGGCCAACTGAATATGTACTCAATGGCATTTTTGAAGGTTCCTTGTCACATAATGTTGTGTCAGGACCTTTTCCTTTTGTTTCTTTAAAAAAAGTTCCTTAAGTAGCTGCTTTCCAGTGAGGAACCACTTCTGTGATGGTGAAAGTTAACTGTCAACTTGACAGGGATCTGGAATCATTCAGGAGCCACCTCCAGGTTCACCAAGGAGGGATCATTTAACCTCTGAGCACCTCTGTGA
>LZPO01044681.1:76461-108540 GCA_001675575.1 Neotoma lepida
GGGTGAATAAGGCACTGATCTTATAGCAGAATGTCATTAAGATTTGATTGCTACTTTTTTGTTTTGTTTTGATGTTGTTTTGTGTTTTGTTTGTTTGTTGTTTTGTTTTATTCAGAACAGTAGTATTTTGGTTTCTCCTAGGTCCCTGGGTTATCTAGTCTCAGGTTCTTCATCATCCAAGCAGTGTTGAGTATGGNTTTCATCTTANGGAGTGTTCCTTCAGTCAGGTCATATATTGGTTGGTCANTCCCACAAAGTTTGTGCCACCATTGCGCTAGCATATCTTGCAGGCAGGACATCATTGTAGATAGAAGAGTTTGTGGATGAGTTGGTGTTTACTTTTCTCCTTCGACAGTGGACANGGTACCTTCCTGTACCAAAGATGNTAGCATGTGAGGGATTTTCTAAAGTAGGTCAGCTGAAATGGTAAGACACACACTAAAAGTATGCAACTTCTTCTCTGGGCTTGGGTCTCAGACTGCGTAAAAAGGGGAAACCTANCTGAGCCAAGAATTCCTCATTCTGCTTCTNGTCTATGCATGCAATGTGACCNGACACANTNCNCCATCAAGNTGTGAGCCACAATCGGCTCCTCTCCCTTAAGTTGCTTTTGTTCANANGTCATTACAGCAACAGGAAAAGTAACTAAGATACCCCATGAGCAGTGTTCTNAGTCCAGACTCTCTCTTCAAATGAATTTGCATTTTACAAGCTGGAGCTTTCAATGGGTAGGGCTTTGCCCTTGAAGCATCTTCCTTTATTGTTTCAGTGCAAGTGGAAGATTTCTTAACTGCTAATTCCTTTAGCATTGCAAATGCTTTCTCCATACTTTCTAGCCCAAAATGTTAAACTTGATCAGAACTAGAAAACTGTCAGAGCCACGGACTTCACTTGAAGCTATAGTTGCTTAAAACAGATGTGTGCATTAAAATAGCACTTTCTATTCGAGGTCGCTGACATAGCAGGTGCACAGGAAGTGCTTAGTCAGCATTTTAAAACTCTTTCCCTTCATAGCGTGTCAAAAGCAACAACAAAAATATCATCATGGAAATGGTTTCCAATGTCTGTCTTTGAACATAATGTTAGTAATCTGGTACATGCCAGCTAAGAAATGATCAACATGAGTTCCATGCTAGCCTGAGCTGCATAGAAAGTCCTTGCATCAAAAACAAATAGATACATAAACAGAACAACTACAATACACAACAAATAACCTATCATCCAAGTACTTAGGAAAGTTGTTGGTATCATACTTTGTAAGTTCTATGGATTCTCACTGACAAATGACTGCAATTTACATGTCTTTGAGGTGATGTCATCTTGACTTCATAGTCTACATTTCTTCTAACTTCACAAAAATATCAAAGAACTCATAGTTCAATGGAAAGGACCTTCAAAGATTTCATAATAAACACATTAACCACAACTGTCTGAAGCACATACATCTGCAGTGAAAAATCTGTCTCCTTGACACATGCTTCCTGATGGTCCCAAGTCCAATCAACTGTGAGTTAATGGTCATGGTAAAAGTGATGGTAAAAATGGGTAGGAAATGAGATGTTTCTTCTTTTCTTATCTGAATGTCACAGCTCACAAGAAACGACTATAAAGTGTTCTGAGGTAGTAAGAAGAACGAAGTAGCAGAAACTGAACATCTGAATGCCAGGTACGAGGACCAGGACATTAGGGGAAATGATGGCAACTTCTGGGATGTGTTTAAGAGTGAACTACAAGCAAAGTCACAGTTGATTGAGGGAGTGGTAAACGACTAAATTTCTTTCCTAATAAGCCATGCTTATTACTATGTAAAATATNGGTAAGATTTAGAGATGGGCTAAATGACAAAATTGTTTGTTCTTCTGTTGAAAAAGAGAGTGAGTCTCAACTTCAAACTTCCATGAAAACAAAAAAGATCTCCCATGATATGCCAGCAATTGCCAGGTATCGGAACATAGTCCAAGAATGGAGTCTTATAAGAGGAATTCNGAGCATTTGTGAGAAAACGAAACAAGAGTCTTGTGACCTCAGTTTCCTCAAAATCACAGAATTGTTCTTGGAACGTGCTTTCCTGCTCCTCGCAAGTGTAGCAGATAGGAGGGAGCTGACTTCAGATTATTCGTTACAACTGGTATCAGGATTTGTTTATATGCCTCTATGGAAAAGCATGTCTTTGCCACATGCNACTTGTTCTTGTGATTGTATACATCTTGAACTCATGAGAACTTTACTCAGGTGACCTTTCTTAACCCTCAGAGTATTAATTGATGCTTTGAGTAAAGNTAGCTATTGCATGAGACTTCAGCCCACCTGATTTTTAGGTTCCATTCTCCCAGGTTCCACTGCCTTTAGAGCAGTGAACAGCAGAATGTACCTTCCATGGGGCTATCATTAATGCAGGATTCCCTACATGTGAATTAAAGACTCAAAAACTCCCAAAACTGTCCATTGTGTGTTCTACCACGCCCCTGAATCCATCATCGAAGGACATTCAACCACCCTTCATCTGCCCTAAGTAGAGATGCAAAAGAAATTAGAAAAACTAACAATAAAACTGCTCGCAAACAGAAAAGAAAAAAATAACTACACAACGTTTAGAATCAAAGTGGCATCAGACTTANGATATCAGCAGTGGGTGTTGGAAGCCAATGAAGTAGTGTCTTAAGTAACTAAATGCCTGTCTATATTATGCTAGTGAAAAAAAGACTATAAAGCAAATAAGGATTTATAGATATCTAATTATTGCAAAAACTATGTCAGGACTCTAGGCAAAAGCACTAATGTTTTAAATTATTATATGAATTATCTCTGGAAAACTATAAATTCAAAGCAATCCTTAAGAAAAAAAAACACCACGTGGATTATTTATGGAACCAGGCAAGCTATTTCTAAAACACACGTGGAAGTGAAAACAGGCAAAACAAAAAGAGAGGGGACATTTCTAAGTAATTTGTTAAAGAAACCTTCATGTCATGTCAGTATAGGAAAGTTATATTTATCAAATATCAAAACAATTCTATAAATGTATACCAAGTAAAATGTCATCTTGACACCAAAATAAGCTTATAAGGCAACACAAGAAACAAAGGTTAAGTATCATATGAAAATGCAAATCCATCTAAGACAAAAGTGATACTCAAATAAAAAGACAAATTAGTATTTAAATACTATAGTGAAAATAGTTATTGACTATGTATGAAAATTNTTAAGACACTTCTTTATGTTATGAACACAAGGCAATATCAGAATAAGTAAGAGATAAGTGCTGTTTACAGAACAAAATAAGTCTTCACAATATTTTGAATATAAACAGCTTTCTCATTTGAGGCAGAAGTCTGGAAAACATGTACAAGAGGGAGATTTAGCCTCTCNAAAATATNGATTTTCTGTGTATCAAATAAAAATATTTTGAAAGCTAAAGACAAATAGTGATGAGGAAACAAAGCTTACAATAATTTAACATAAAGAAGATAACCAAGAGAGAGCATACTAGGCCAAACACATGGAACTCTCTCCCAATAAATGCACCCCTAAGCTACAAATACCTAAGAAGGGGAGATATTGTTCTTCTCATACTAATATTGTTACCAGAAACTACTAAATCATTCAGTCAGACACCTGTAAAATTGTTGTTGGACTCTATGTTACCTGGAACCCAAGCATGACCAGAGACTGAGATTATACATTTCTGCTATTTTTTAAAACAAAAATCAGGCCTGGCAAGATGGCTCAATGGGTAGAAATATTCTTCTACCAAGGCTGACAAGCTAAGTTTCTTCCCTAGAATCTACATGCTGGAAGGAAAGAAGAAACAGCTCCCAGAAGTTGGCTCTTAACCACAACATATTACATAGGTGCCATGAAACATGCATGTACACACAAAATAAACAAAAATACAATTAAAGTTTTAATATATATATTATATATAATATATATGTATGGATCAAATAGTGTGATTGAATAAAGATACTCTTGATTGAAGATGAGATGTGAGACACCGAAATAAAGTGCCCTTCAAACAACAACCTGTCACCACTTGACCCTTACATCCCCTGTGCCCATGTGGGGGATCCAAGGCTCTACCCTGAAGCCATTAAATCTAACAGAAACTAAAAGCAAAAAAGAAGAGGAACTTCTCTATCTACTTCAAATCAAATGAGCTTCCACAACATACAGCTTCCCTCTCAGCATCAAACNTTTACAATTCCACTGGCTCCAACACCAACTTGGGATTTATTAAGATGGACTTTTGTTTCTCTGTAGCCAGCTCTAAAAGCAGGCAGTGGTACTAGACCATATATATATATATATATATATATATAATGTGTGTGTGTGTGTGTGTGTGTGTGTGTGTGTGTGTGTAGTGACCCATCTTTTACCTGAGCATTGTAGAGGGATAAAAATCAAGCAGAATTAATAAAGGGGTAGAGGGGGTAAGGTATAAAATGACTCCCCACTTTAGGTCAGCACAAACCTAGATACCATCTTGGCCCAAAATCAAAATCATAAAAAAAATAAAAGCTTTGCTCATTAATTTTGCAGAGATCATCAAAACCTGTCTCTTATACACATCTAGATGTGTATAAGAGACAGTGCACACACAGGCACATACATATGAATGGGCACGCCTGTCTTAGGGTTTCTATTGCTGTGAAGAGACATCATGATCACAACTCTTATAAGGAAAACATTTAAATGGGGCTGGCTTACAGTTTCAGAGGTGTAATCCGTTATCCTCACTGCAGGAAACATGCAGGCAGATGTGGTGCTGAAGAAGGACCTGAGAGCTCTACATTTTCATCTGTAGGCAGCAGGAAGTGAACCACCCTTCCTCTAGCAAGGCCACACCTCCTAATATGGCACTCTCTGAGTCTATGGGGCCATTTCTATTCAAACAATCACACTCTTCCACATTGTACTTCATCACTGAAGGAAGTCAGGACAGAAACTCAAACAGGGCAGAAACCTGTTGGCAGGAGCTGATGCAGAAGCCATGGAGGGGTGCTGCTTACTGGCTTGTTCCCCATGGCTTGCTTACCTTGCTTTCTTATAGAACTCAGGACCACTAGCCCAGGGATGGCACCACCCACAATGGGCTGGGCCCTCCTCCATCAATCACTAATTAAGAAAACTCCCTACAGGTTTGCCTACAGCCCTATTTTATGGAGGCTTTATCATAATTGATGCTCTCACCTCTCAGATGACTTCAACTTGTGTCAAGTTGCCATAAAACTGGCCAGCACACTTATCAACACACTAGATAAAAGAGCAGTTTTTAAATGGATATGAACACTGGAATCACCTTGAGAGTTCTGTCAGAACACTAATGCGTGGGTGCAATACCTTGAGAATCTAATCCAGTCGGTCTAATGATCAGGATGGGAATGAGAACTTTTTACAGCTTCCCAGGTGTCTTAGGGTCAACTCTGACTAATAGATAAGCAGGTGATTCTAATATAGTTATACTCGAAGTTGAGGACCACTGTCTTAGAAGTTAAAATGCAAACTCCTTGGTGCATTTCAGAAGTGCTCAGTTATGAGCTGTATAAAACAAACTACAGGGAAAAAAACAAGAGTGCTGATACAAGGGCAGTGAACTATGCAAATACCGTGGTCAGTGTAAGAGGAGCCAGTGTAAGAGGGGTCTAGAGATGATGATAAAAACATCATACCCTACATTAAAGACAACAATATACATATGAAAATGAAAGGAGATGATATACCCAGAATGTGTAGTCCACGTTTAGAATGGTCAAGAAAGAAGAAGAAGCAGGGTCCATGGAGTGCCTATAGCATTGGGCCTTTTATCCCTGGCCTCCTATCAGATCCCTAGTTTCCCCCGGAGGCAGGTGCTATCAGGTAGCTATTTCACAATGAAGAAGCTGCTTCAGAGACATAATATAACTTCACCAAGGTTACCCAGGGCTCACACTTGTACTAAAGTTCACATCTGTCCAAACCTCATACTCTATTTTGTCCAGGTTATTAATGGAATTACTAAAAACAGACTTAAAATCCATCAATGTGACAACTACTTCTTCCCACGAGATAGGCACTCCCCCTTATCATGTGCTAGCACATGGCTCATTATCTACCTCTCCATGTCTGGATGANGCCAGGAAAATTATGCTAATTTTATTACTAAGATCATAGAATTTCACACTAAACTCAGAGTCATCATCTTGAGAGTTAATTCTACTATAGACAAGTATGCTAGATTTCCTTCATGCTCTGTAAGGATGTTACATTTATAACTTAACTTCCCTTGATCACACTATGGATGTTGAATTTTTTTCTTGCCATTTGCAGATTTGGCNTATTAACCACACTTAGTCACATAAGTGACATGTCCCCAAGGCTGCGTTTCTTCCACACAATGCCTCACTTTCTGTCCTCCCTTGCTCTGAAGTTGCCCATACATCTGTGCTAGGTAAAAATGATTTTGTCAACCTGAACATGAAGGTTGTGTTTCTGTCATTCAGTAGCTTTCGATTTATGTCACTTTGACCTAATCAGTTAGTACCAGAAGCTTCAAAGTGCTGCTTTAGAATTTTCTATCAATACATATTTTATGAGTCCGTATGCTTTCCTGGCTTAAAGTCACATTCTTGAAATTAATTTGATGCCTAAGCCCCTCTGGTCATCATCCATCTTATTTGTAAATGTCACTTCTCAGCAGCTCTTTTCTCTGGAAACTATAAATACAAATCCCATTCTTGATGTGTTCTCTCTCTTCAATGAGTCAGTTTCTTCTGACCTCTTATCTTTCTGCAAACCGTGAACCTACANTCTGAGCCATCCTGTTCCATTCCTGTTCTGTCTGATTTGCCTGTACTGTATTGGTTCAGCTCTTGGCTGGGTACCATGGGGGTGGTGTTTGGGGACCCCTTTCATTCATTCATTCTTCTTCAGAGAAATAGAAGCAATCTAACTTCCTCAGCCCCGAATCAAAGGCACTTTCACCTGCTTGGGGCTTTTGATCCACCAAACAGCTGGACATTCCTAAATTGACTCCCCAGCCACCTAATTTCTTTGTCAAACTGAATGTCTACTGTGCCTTTCAATATGTGACAGACACAAAATTGCGAGTGGATCAGAGAAAAGAGAAGGGATGGTGTGCAGACCTCCTCCTATGGCTCTGTCCATTTGATTAGTTGGCACTCAGAAAAAGGCTCCAGGTTGCTGGCTTTCAAAGTCCCTGAGCCTAAAGCAAGAAATAACTGGCCAAAGAGATAATTTGTACTCTAGAAGAAACCTCAGGCATCAAGCCTGGGCAAAATGCCATCATGTTAATCACTGAACCCACAGTGAAAAGGAATAGGACAGGGTAGGTGGGCGAATGGCTGGAAAGCCAGTTCATAGCNGAATTCACCTTTCTCTAGCCTGGCAAGAGAGTCTGAGGAAGAAATCAACTCCACCCCAGCTTTGAGCTCTGTCCCTGGTTTCACCCTGTTTATCCACATAGAACTACCAATATATGCCCATTGCTCTGGGAGGGGCATCTATCTTTAAGGGTAAATATGAAAAAAAAAACACAACAAAGGAGTAAAAATGAGAAGCATAAGAGTCCAACAGAAGACTTTGCTAAGGTCAGCATTTGCACAATACCAAACAGGAAAGGACTGAGGACTTCTGGCTTCCAAGTTCCCCATGGATGCCAGCAATGACATTGTTCTTGCTTTNGTTGGGGATGATGAATGAGGCTATGAGAAGAGGGGACACAGACTCAAGGGCACTATATTCATGTGAGCAATTCTCAAACTAATTTGCACAGCTCATTTCTTAAAGCAAGTAAAATACTCCAACTTTTCAAGGCAATATGTGTCATAGTAGAGGAAAGAGTGAAGCTTCAGTCTTATCAACAGAACCTGTGGCTAGTACAGCTTCAGAGCCTGAGCACCTTCAGAAGTCCGCAGAAACTNATCACTGAGAAAATCAAGTGCACAGAAAACTTGCTCTCAGGAGAAAGATATTGCCCACTGACCAGTGGAAAGTGTATGGCAATTTTGCTGCCAGCAAACGCTGGCTCTACACTGGGTTAGGTGGAGTTAATAACAGAATATTCTGTGGGCAGAGAGTAACATCAGCACAGGGAAATTCTTTTAACCCTGATTGAAATGAGCATTTCAGAAGCCTGTTCAGAACACTCCATTCATANGGGATGAACTCTGAAGTCATTCATTGCTCATTGATCCAAAATAAAATCTTTATTAGATGGTTCTCCTGGGGACAGAATTTTATGTTGCTTTGCATGGTCTCTATAAATTTTATGTGTATATATCAAGCTGCTTGAAAAGTCAGGGGACCTCCTCAAACTAGTTGTTTTTGCTCCCAGCAAAGTTAATAGTAGCTGTTGTCTCTGCTTCCTTAGAGATGCCCTTCACCTCTATTGATCACAGTGTGTGGCTTATAATGGTCACATGACTAAAAACATGAAAAGACTGAAGAGCATTACATGATGAAAGTAAGACTTCCGTTTTTGTCATGAGTGCCAAGGTTTTTCATTAGATGGAAGCCTTCCCCATCTTATTTCCCCTGATGCTCAGCNACTTAGACTATCAGCAAAATGTCAAGAGTTTTTTTAAGCCAGTATTTGTCATTATCATATTAACAAGGGACCACAAAGGAGGGTTTAGCGACTTTTTTATTGTCGCAGGTGGCCATTGACCAGAGACACTTTCTCATAGAATATGTATAGGAGAATATATTCTATGTGTATATTGAGTATGTGTATATATTGTATATGTATATAACATATTACCAAACAGAAAAGATCTCTGGGGCTATGGAATTGATTAGGAGCTAGGGCAGCAATTAATGGAGGGACAGATAATGAAAACTAAATAAATGCCTGCTGATACTTTCACTTTTAATTTTCTAGGGAGAAATTTCACATGCCTTTACAGAGCTTCCCTCAATGGCAGCACACTGCAGTACCTAAATACGAATGGTACAGCATTCCATGAAGGCTGTTGAGATTAACACAGTGCACTGAACTGACTCAGGATTTGTGTTTTCTTTTGCATTTTCAGTTGGGAATAGGAGTGTTTATTGAGTTCTCCAATTGTATCACAAGCATGGGCTCACATGTCTACTACCACAAGCAAAACACAGAAAAGCTGCCCAGAAGGACTATTTGTGTTAGTGTTTTACACCCATATCCAGGTAACTCCCCANTCCTTTCCAAAATGGACTCATTCTTCATTTTGGTAAGTTATTAGTACAATACAATGGAATCATACAGTATGTAACCTTTAGGGTTGGGNTCTTTAATTATGATTTCCTTGAAATTGACCCAAATTGTTGTGTGTATCAAGTATTTGTCACATTGTATTTCTCCAGAGTAACTGCTTGAGAGCACAATTTCTAGGTCCACAATAATTCAATGTTTGGTTTTCGAAGGAATTGCCCAGCTGTTTTTGCAGAGCCACTGTACTACTTTCCATTCTTACATTCAATGTGTAAGCAAGCTAGTGGCTCATATTCTTGCCAGCTCTTGGTGCTGTTAGAATCATTTGCTAACCTTTCCCAGTACTGATATGCACACAGTGATATCCTGTTTGTGGTTGCATTTCCTGGGGACTTAGTGACACTGAGCATTGTTTCATATGCTAATTTTCTATGTGTATAGCCTCTTCAACGAACTGTTGTTATTGTCTTAGTTTTCTTCTCTGCGAATGTGATAAAACATTGACCAAAAGCAAGTTGGAGAGTGTCTTGGTCACTGCCCTATTGCTGTGAAGAGACACCATGACTAAGGCAACTCTTACAAAAAAAAAAATATTTAATTGGGGGCTGGCTTACACTTTGGAAGGCTTAGTCCATTATCATCATGGTGGGAAGCATGGCAGCGGGCAGGCATAGTGCTGGAGAAGTAGCTGAGAGAGAGCTACATCCTGATCCACAGAAGAGAGACACTGGGCCTACCATGGGCTTTTGAAACCTTGAAGTTTACCCCCAGTGACACACTTCCTCCAACAGGGCCGCACCTACTCCAACAAGTCTACACCTCCTAATCCTTGTAATCCTTCCAAATAATTGCACTCCCTGGTGACCAATCATTCAAATTTATGAGCCTATGGTGGCCCTTGTTGCTCAAACCTCCACAGAGAGGAACGGATTTATTTCATCTTACACTTCCAGGTAACAAGGCAAGATCCTGGAGGCAGAGACTTGTAGAGGAANGCTGCTACCTGGCTTGCTCTCCACAGCTTGTTCAGCTTGTTTTCTTATACAATCCAGGACCACCTGCCCGTGGGTGGCACCACCCACAGTGAGCTGAGCCCTTCCACACCAATCATTAATCAAGAAATTACCCCACAGGTGTGCCCAGAGGCCAATCTCATGGAGGCAGTTTCTCAGTTGAGATACCCTCTTGCCAGGGGACTGTAGATTGTCAAAAACTAACTGGCAAGTTCAGGTTTTCTGTTTGTTTTTCTAATTAGACTGCAGCTTTTGTCATGTCATTTTGTACATGTCTGTGGACCCTTAATTTTGGGAATTCTTATATACATTCTATTTTATGTAAAACTTTTGTGGGTGTTAGAGCACTAGAGAGACCACATTTGATCCTGATGTAGAAAAGGCAACTGTATAGCTTTTCAAAAGCACATGGGGACTGGAGAGATGGCTACACAGTGAAGAGGATATATTGCTCTTGTAGAAGATCCAAGTTCAGTTCCCAGTACCCACTTGAGAAGGTTCACAACAACCTGGAACTTCAACTCCGGGGGAATCTGGCCTACTCAGACACCTGCAGGTACACACAGGTACACATATACACGCACGCTCACGTGCACACACACACACACACACACAATGCACACACGCACACACAAATAAATAAATAGATAGATAAATAAAATATCTCATAACTCCTAGGTGAGACTGGAACTGGCACCCAGGAGCAGCACATAGTTTGTCCACATCAAATATAGTGGATAAAGAAAGATTTGAGTTCTCTCCATAGGAGAAAGTTTATCCTTTCTCTACCTCAAGACTTCACTTGCAACACCAAGTCAATAATTATTCATGTCTTCTCCCTCCCAGGAGATTAGAAACCACAAGACAAATCAGAATTTTCAAAGGCATTTATAATCAGGATTTTCAAAGGTTTTTATGCTAAGTCCTTATTGACCTTACACAACCACGCAATGTCATGGTAGTAATTGCAGTGTGGCCCATCATTATTCTGACCTATAGCATTAGTGGGCGCATCACTAATGTGGTTAATAAATAACAATAAATGTTCATAAGTAGAGGAGATTCTGTCCTTCTGCAACTCATTCATCAAGGGCTAACTTTAGTGTGCAATGAATGTGCACACTAAAAATACTGAGCAGGAAGTAAACAAAGTAAAGAGTGAACAAAGATTTGAAGAGCAGCTGGACCTTTCCCCATTTAAAGCTACTCCGTTCCCACAATTCGAAACTGTGCAAAGGGCTAAAGGTTTGAAAGATGCCCCAGGCTGAAAAGATGCCATGGCACACAGAGAGTAAGGGGAGGAGCCTTCCTATCCATGTTTCCTCTTTCCGTGTGTCCTCTCCTCTCAGGTACAATGAGAACAAACTTGTCTCCCCAGTAACGCTGCACAAAGTGACAAGCTATGGGCCCCTAAGTTTCCACTTCAGTTATTTTCTTTAACACAACAGAAATACTTCAGATTCATCCTCTGGTTGTTTACACATCAAAGGATTACACACCAGGGTTGTGACCACCAGATCAGTACTTCACCTGCTTCCTTAGTTTTCAGTTGTTGCAGAAAACATCAAGGCTAAATTCTGCAGCTATCTTCTTCCGTGTTTCCTTCCTGTCCATTCCGCCATCTGACTACACATTGTGGCTGTTCTCGGTTTCATATATGTGTTTTCTAATTGAAGCCCAGATAATATAAATTGCACAGGTCTTACACATCCTGATTAGCGTTAACTACTGTATGCACCTACCAACCTCTAAAACAAGGTTCACATCATTGCAAAAGCTTCTCGTGTGACATTTCCCAATAGATTCCTGCCTTTACTTTCACTGACCGCTTTCCAATTTCCATCAGTATAGCCTAGACTTAGGATTGTTTTTCTATTCTTAGATCTTACTCTTTGTGATCCTCATAAATAGGAACCACATGGAATATGAGTTGGGTCTATTTTTGTTTAACATAATTTTTGAGAACCATCTACTAAAGAATTAGGATGTTTCACTAATTCATTCTTTCTTGTTGCTGGACAGTATTCTGTTGTATGAAGAGATCATGCTTCACATACCCAGTCCCTCACAAGTGGTCATTTCAGTTGCTTCTAATTTAGAGTCATTACAAATGAAGCTGCTAGAAGAATTCTCATGGGAGCCTTATTGTAAGCATATATCTTTCTTCTCTTTAGTAAATACCTACAATTATTATCTCTGGGTTTGCACATTCTTTGTCTTTTATGTGTTTTATGTGCCTCCTGGTGATCCATTTTCACCACTCTTTGGTCTTTTGTATTAGCTGTCCTAGCATATTTATAGAACAGCCCATTATCTTGGCTTTAATTTTCATTCCTCAATAATTATGTGCTATGATCTTCTGTGTTTATGGATCATTTGTCTACCACTCTATGATGTACTTAGGTATTTTGCCAAAATTTTAATTGAACAGGTCACCTTTTTAAATTTTGTAATAGTTTGTTATAGAATCTTTCTTTATACAACCCCTTTTCCAGATATATGTAGGTTTGGATTTTTCTATTCTTTTTCATAATCATACCTATATTTTTGAGTAGAGCTTTGTTTTTTGTTTTGTTTTTGTTTGGTTTGGTTTGGTTTNGTGTGTGTGTGTGTGTGTGTGTGTGTGTGTGTGTGTATTTCAAGTTTACCAGTCTCTCTCCTGCTCTTGTGCCTTTTCTTCTCTTTTTCTCATAACTTTGGGTTTCCTCTTTGGGCAGCATCTGTCTAAGATGGTGACTTCCATGTGGTGAAACTAGGGCAAAATGGCCGCCCATGACACTCAAAGAATTTCTGTGCTCTAAAAGCTTTTGATAGCAGGTCCCTACAGGACTACAGTATATGATGGGTTGACCAAAGGCTTCCTGAAGGTGACTTTGTCTACAATCCAGACACAAGAACACCCCTGCATATAAAGAGAGAGTTAGCAGGAACAGGTATAAGAAGGGCTAGCCAGGAGCAACTCTCTGCTAATAATGTCCTTTTTTAGAAGCAAAAAATAAAAAATATTGAGTTGCACTGAGCTCTTTGATTTTATTCTGTAATTTCTGCCCACCATAGAGTTGCAAAGATATTCTCCTAAATTTTCTATCAGAAATTTAATGATTAAATATCTATATATCCACATTTAGGCCCACTTTGAGTTATTTCTAAGCATCAAGCAATATAGAATGTGATGTTTTCTCCTATCAGGATGTCCAGCNGCTCCAGCATTCATTAAAGGTGTTTTCCCCATTGAATTAACTGGATAAATATTACTAACTCCACCATCTCTGTTGACCTTGGCGAATAGCTACTTGTCTGCATACATGCAGGTGTATATATGAGTTTCTTGCTCAGATCCATCCATATACATCTTGTCCTTGATAAAGCCTTCCATTGTCTTAATTCTCATGACTGTCCAGGAGGTTGTGAAATCAGCTGGAATAAGCATTTCAATGTTTCTTTTTTGGAAGTTATTTGATAGTATATTTTTCTTCCTTCTGTATAAACTTTAAAACACACTTTATAATTTAAAAACATGATGCTAGGAATTATAGTGTGAACCCTTATGAATTCTTCAATAAACATATTATGATATACTTGGTGCTTTTGTGTTACTGTAAATAGTATCTTAATTTTTCCAAATTGTTCATCAAAAAATCAAAATACAGTTGATTTTTTGCATATTGNTTTCAAACTCTATAACTCTGTTCACATTAACTATAATCCAATAGAGATTTTACTGATNCCGTAGTATCATCCATGTTCTTGTGCTGCCTCTAGATGAGAAAAATTTTAAATACTCATTGCTAANTTCCTGTCAGTTTCTGTGGCATCTTTAGGGGAGTGTGCCACCTCTCTGTTTCCTAAATACACAATCGTGTTCCAACTACATTTTTTCCCAACTCTTACACCTTTTGTATTTTATTTTCTTACCTCCAGTAGGATGCTAAACTACAGATATTTTTTGCCTTGTCTTCAGTCTTAGAATCAAATTGTATTGATTAAATGTAAGGTTATTCCTCGAGTTTGGAGTTGTTGTGTTTAGAAGGAGTCCTTTACAAGATAGAGGGGACTTCCTTCAATGTCTCGTGTTCTCGGGGACATTGCGCTTTGTCAAATGCCTTCACTGCATCGATCGAGATGATTTTATTACTTTCTCCCTTTTCCTTTTACCGCAGTACTTACACTGATTCATTTTTTTAATGGAAAACTCAACCTTACTTTCCTGGAACCAATCCCACTCAATCATGATTTACTACCCTTTTAAAATATTACTAGATTGAATTTGCTAATATTTTGTTAAAGATTTTTATGTCTGTTGTCATCAAGGGTACCATTTTCTTGTTTTGTTTTGATTTTGACAGATTTTAAAATCTAGACTACATTTGCCTTTAAATTGGGAACTATTCCTCTATACGTAGTTTTCCCATTAAATACATCCTCCGAAATAGTTTGGTCTGAGCCTGGGGTTTTTCTTTATAGAATGGTTATTAATCATACATTCCATTTACTTAATGATAAAATAATATCTTTCTTCCTGCTTTCTTGCCAATTCTAACAAATCATTTTTAAAGAATTTTTACTTTTATCTACATTGACAAATTTATTGTTTTTAAAAAAATTGAAGTCCTCTCCTGTCAGTTGCCTTGGGATCTGTAGTAATGTCTCTTCATTCTTGGTGTCCAGTTTCTCTCTTCATCTTTTGAGTGGTCTATCATTAATCTTCACATATCCAGCTTTTAAATTTCCAGAATTTTTCTCAATTATTCACCAATTTTCTATTTTACTGATTTCTACTCTATTTTCTTTGGTTTTTTTTTTTCAGCTTTATTCAGGTTTTTCACCTTTTTACAATTTCTAAAGTAGGAGTTTAAGCCACTGATTTAGGTTTCTGTTTGAGCATAAGCATGGAAGACTGTAAGTGGCCTTCTAAGCTTCCTTTTTGCTGCATTAGAAACTGTTGCAATGTGCTTACTATAGGTATAGTCTGTATTTTAATGATATCCTCTCATGAAATCTTACCCCCTCTACATTCACAGGTTCCATCTAACCCTTGTCTTGTGTTCTTCTGACCTTTTCCTGTAACTGCCACCTGCTGTGGAAGCCCAATCACACATTTCTTCTTGTTTGCAATACTTTAAAGGTTTAGTGTGGTATATAAGAAAAGCAGTTTCTGTACATCACCCAGCCATGTTTATCTGGTCTGGCACCCCTCATTTCTTCTTGCAGATCTGGGATTCCATTTGGGTCTTTGCATCTAATTCTCGTCAGTGTGAACCACTTTGGATTTCCAGTTCAGTTCTGCTTGGAGTTTATTTCTTCAGATTTCTCTACTAAACTGTCAGACTCAAATGTTATCTTCACTGAATTCAATATTCCAGTTTGGTTGGTGATGGTAGTGTTTGTCTGCCTGTTNGTTTGTTTGTTTTTAGTGGATAAAAGGCATGATTCTTTGTCTNCTGTCTCCATCACTTCCTGGAGAGAAGCCAGTAGCAATTTTTCACCCGTATACCACATCTCCCTAGGGCTGCTCTAAAGTTTTGCTTGGTGACCCTGGTTTCCTGAAGTTTGTCTATGAAAAACTGTGATACTTTCTTTGTATCATTCTGCAACACTAGTCACATCATGAACCGCCTAGGGGTCCAGCTATTTAAGCTCTCATTTCCTGACCCACACTTGGCTCACTGGGCTCAGTGGAGATGGAGATGAGTGACAAAGACTTATGGTGAAGGAGTAGTAATTCAGGGAAGGAGTGGTGGTTTAACAGGCAGAGGGGTGGGTGTTCAGGAAGGGAGGTGATAGTTCACCTATTAAAGAGAGGTAGTTAAGGGAAGGAGAGAATGACAGTTAAGGAAGGGAATGGTGGTTAAGAGAAGGAGTGATATTTAAGGGAGTGAGTGGTAGTTAAGGAAAGGAATGATAGTTAAGGGAGGAAGTGATAGTTAAGGGAGTGAGTGGTAGTTCAAGGAGGGAATGTAGTTAAGGGAGGTAGTTCCATCTGATTGCAAATTTGGGCTTTATCTTGACTCTAATCCATTATGCCAGTCCACTTAAAGCTTCCCAATGTAGTTGAAGCTAGTTGGGGCACTCTAATCCTGGGCACGGCAGACCCTCTCCCTTTCCCTCAGTCTCAGTGAGGAGAGGGAGCCACAGTGGATCATATCTCACGCGAATGGTTTGCCACTTTCCNGAGTTGGAAGCTGAAACAGGTGAATTCAGAGTTCAAGGACAAACTGAGTTTATATAATGAAACTGTCTCAAAAATAAAGAGAACATTCCAGGGCTGGAGCCATGCACTCGTTACTCTTCCAAGGGATTCAAGTTCAGCTATCAGGACCCATGTTGGGCACTTCATAATGGCCTGTAACTCCAGTTCCAAAGACGTCCAAGCTCTCTGGCCTCTACAGGTACCCACATACATGTGTGCAGATCCACAGACATAATTTTTAAAAATATTAATCTACACATTCAAATAAAATGTGAACAAATTCATGCCCCTACTNCTGTGATTCACGTATGGAAAATCNCCATCTCTAACACCGGTTAGAGTTTTCACTGAGAAGCCTTGTAGTGTGAGCCAGGAGAATGAGCTCTGTGGTGCACCACTGCCTGAACAACCTGCCTCCTCTGCTTTTGAAAGGGGTCATCTTTGATAATTTGCTCAACTGTGTGCTTCCATTGTCACAGTGACTCACGGTCGTTACATTTAAACATGCTGGACGTCCGGCTATGCTCCTGGCACCCCTAAGCAATCAGCAAACCCTCTGACTTTGTTAGAGATGATGTATCTGCCTCCATTGTCCCTTCAGGCACATAGGTAGATGGGAAAGATGACAGGCTGCTGCCTGCNGAAGGAGGCAAGCTCGAAAGCCTTAAGCAGCTCAGTATGAGCACCTATGCTGCAAGAGAGGCCGGTTACACTCACATATTTGGCCATCGCTGGATGGCCTTCCCAGACAGAGGAGTGAACAAGTAAGTAAAAGAAGACTTCCAGAGGCCAGCCCCCACCTCCCACAAACNCGCCTCTTATCATTCCCGAGAGCAGAATTAAGGAGCAGAACCAGACACTCTGCATACCTGTGNACGAGGTCACACGAAAGCTTAGCTAGCACTGGTCAGAATTAGATACGCGTTATCAGCTTTGGAAAAAGAGCCAGTCACAGGATGAAAAGTACTCTCAGAACATACCTGTAGGCCATGAGTTTCATATACCTGGAAAAGATTGACACTTTTTTGTGAGTCTTTTTTTTTTCTTTCCTTTTTTGCATGGCAGGTAGAGCAAGGGCTTATTCTTGCCAGGGCCAGGCCTGTTGCTATGCAGCTCCATCTGACAGATCGGGTAAATCTGGCTGATCCTAGGGCTAATGTTAAGCCCACCAGATGAGAATAAGACCACTACCACAATATTTGAGCCAAATTTGANGCAAGTTTTATTAAATATTGACCAGGATGATGGACACTAGCCAGATCCATACCCAAGATTCCCAGAGAGTGGCCGAGAATTATGTTAGTCAGGTGCTTATAAAGGTAAAACCTACAAGGCTACGTATTTCCCACCTTCATCCAATCAGGGGCAAACATATATCCTGATGTACTTCCTGCCTATGTACCTCCTGCTACGTGTGATCAAGCACATCCTGTGCAGTTGGGGCAACCAACCTTGTTTACAGATGTGAAAATACATGGCCTATTAGCTTACGTGAACAGCCCACTGCATTCCAGGAAGTTATCTGTCCTTGGGCAAGTGGAGCTTACAGGTTCAAGGCATTTTTGTTTTTATGGATCTCGTAAGCACAGTAATTAAAACTTAAAGCAGAACTTTAGCCCTCACAGTAGCCTCGGGCCCACTGACCTCTGAGCTGCATCTTTGCCCATTCCTGTAGATCCTGGGGTTTAGAATCCGNATGTAGAAAAGAAGCCTGTTAATGATGGCCCCAGCATTTCATGTTTTAAACCTCTCTCTCTGTCTCTCTCTGTCTCTGTCTCCATCTCTGTCTCTGTCACTCTCTGTTTCTCTGTTTCTCTCTCCTCTCTCTTTCTCTCCTCTCTCTCTCTCTCTCTCTCTCTCTCTCTCTCTCTCTCTCTCTCTCTCTGTGTGTGTATCTGTGTGTGTGATGTCTGTGGGAGGCAGTAATCCTCAAAACCATAAATTTCTTGAATCAGGACAGAATTCAGATCACATTACTTATTATAGAAAATATATGTTCACTGATAACTAAATAAATACATACTTGTTAAGAGACTCTTCAAACCTTAAGGTTCCCTTAAGCTTGTTCCTCGGTTGGTGCTATACTGGACACGATCAGCTCCCTTCTCTACCCACTGCCTGATCAACACTGTACTCAGTCCTAAAGTCCTCAGTGAGATGAATGTATTTTACCTGTCCAATTTAACAATAACTGCTACTTGGTAGGTGCTAAACTTTTCACAAATGTTATATATAAACAGCTAAGTGAAATGACTGGCCAAACCCACAAAGAGGAAGGGAGGAAAGAAAAACAGCCTTGTAAGCTGGCTACAGGAGAAACACTGACTTCAAATAGAAAAGAAAAGAAAGTAAATAATAAAGTCATACTGTGTTTTTTTCTTTAATTTTGGCTGATAAGTTTGGAAAAATGAATGATTGAGAGAGGGAGAGAGCCAGCATGTCAACCTACGAGTGGTAAGCAATCAGCCAACAGATGGCTCTATACAGATATATGCTGTAAATATCTAATGTTTTATATACCTGTAGAAATGTGCCCATAAAACCTCTTGATGACAATAAAAGTCATAGAGGATGGGATGACAAATCCAAAAGCAAGTACTGTCAAACTTATCTGTCGTGAGCAAGACAAGTCTGAAGGGANAAGCTGTGTTTGAGTCTCACTCTGGTTGGCAATGGCCTGTTTCCCCTCTCCTCCTCAGGATCGCANGGATTCTTATGGTGTGCTTTACTCGTCAGACCTGTGTATATCAGAACTGCAGCAGGAATGTGTTTGGGATCTCTCTTGGGAACACAGGACTAGAATTTAAAAGTTTGAAAATTAGCCCAGTACAGTGATATCTCCCTTAGTCTACGGCAGAACAGATTCCCACCTTGGGATCAGACCAGACGGTAAAACCCATCTCTAGAGGTTTTCAAAGTCATCTCTTCNTCTGATTTCAAATAAAACACATGAAATACACTCNGTACAGTGATAAGAAAGGTGTGGAGAGCTGTTATGTGGAGATGGACAGAGTGAGACAGACAAAGAGGAAAGTAGAGGGGTGGACTTCTGGTCAGTACAAAATGACAGTGACATGAANATGGTGATGCATGTTGTGCAGACATAAGAGCTTATCCAAACCAGTCCTCTGACTGTCGCTATGTTGTAACTGCACCAGTGCTGGTTTTCAGGTACAAATCTTGAGACAGAAATCAANACACAGTGAAACAAAGCTGTATTCAAATGACCAACAGACATGTCCTGTGTTGAGGAACATGGCCAAACACCACTGTCAACGTGAGTGCTGAATGACCTAAAATCACGCAGCTTGAGACATCGTAACAGAGCTGACATTTGCACCATACCCAGCAGTGCTGCTGCGTGCCAGCTCTTTCTTACTCATGCTCTGAGGGACTTGTCGCTGGAACAGAGCTGCCTGATTGCTGTTAAACAATGACATGGTGGTCCACCAGTCAGATGACAAGCTCAGTTGAGAACTCCATTATATTCTCAAACTATGACCAATGACAAAAGAAATGCATTTTTAAAAACTCAGAAAGTTAACCTGGAAGATTCAGGGAGAACCACTGATCTTCAGACCATGNTGGAGGCCAAAGAAGCTGGGTTCCAATGTCAGCAAGGGATGTCGGCAGCAATCACAGTGGCAGCAACAGGGTGGATGAACTCTTGAACATGTTGAAGTTTTTCTTTTCAACCTCCTTATTTCTAGGCTATTGCTGAAAGATATAGCCTATATTAAAAATGTGTCTTCTTCCCACCTTAATTAATACAATCAGGAAAGTCCTTTACAGGGGGGCATGCCTCTTAGCCAATTCCAGATCTAGTCAAGCTGACAACCAAGATGAAGCCCCATGATACTNGTCTCATAAAGACTATTTCTACATAGTTGAATCACATTAAGAAAATATCTCTTGAACTATTTGTTACCAAAGTGGGAAAGGAGGNAAAACATGTCCTGTGGGCAAAGCAATGACCTGACTTGGGTGACTCCNTGACTCTCTACTCTTGCTTTGAATTCCACCATACCAAGTCATCCTACATGAAATACAAATTTCATAGAACTCTCANGGAGANGACTCCTGGCAACCTTGNAATCTTCTGTCTTTTTCCTTTCAAACATTAATCCCCAACTAAAACCNGGAGCCCACCATTTGGTTAGACTAGCTAACCAGCAAGCCTCCTGTCTCCACCTCCCATGGCCTGGAACTGCAGGTGCACAGGGCATTTTTACATGGGCCCTGGGGATGTGAACTCATGTCTTCATGCTTGCTAAACTATCTCCTCAGCCCTTGAAACCTATTTCTGTNCTTTCATGTTCCTTATTAACAAATCAAGACCAGAAAGTCCTATTTTAATATTAGGACAAAAACTAACTTTAGGCAGAAGTTGACCATCTAGTAGGAACTGAATTATCTTCCTTTAACATCACATGTTGAAACTCTAACCCCTAGCTCCTCAGAGTGTGATTTCTAAATTCAGGAGTCATGTAAAGTATGAAACTCAAATTTAATGTTAGACATTAAAACTTAAGCACTTTACTTATGGGGTGAAATAAGAAACAAGGGCTCTTAAGGAGGCAGCTAAGTTAAAGTGAGGTCACTGGAATGGAANCTAATCCACGTGACTGATATCCTTATAGGTGAAGTAAAAGCAGACACAGAGTGAAGGAGGGTATCTTAGTCAGTGTTCTATTGCTGTGAANAGACACCATAATCACAGCAACTCTTATAAAAGAAAGCATTTATTTAGGGCTTGCTTAGAGTTTCAGAGGTTTAGTCCATTGTCATCATGGCAGGGAGCATGGCAGCACACAAGCAGACATGGTGCTGGAAAAGTAGCTGTGAGTCTTATATCAGGATCCACAGGCAACAGGAAGAGGAAAAGCCCCTGGACCTAGCTTGGGCTTTTGAAACCTCACAGCCCACTCCTAGTGACATACTTCCTCCAACAAGGTCACACCTCCTAATCCTTTGTTTTGGGGGTTTTTTAATAATTTATTTATTTTTATTTTATGTGCATTGGTGTTTTGCCTGCATATATGTCTGTGTGAGGGTGTTGGACACCTTGGNACTGGAGTTACAGACAGTTGTGAGCTGCCAAGTGGGTTCTGGGAATTGAACCCGGGTCCTCTGGAAGAACAGTCAGTGCTCTTAACCGATGAGCCATCTCTCCAACGCCCTCCTAATCCTTTGTAACAAGCTTTCTCAGACCACCAACTGCGAGATCATGGCACGGAGCTTCTAATTAGTTATGAATGCTGGGCCTTAGCTTAGGTTCATTTCTTGCCAGCTCTAATAACTTAACCTGCTTCTCTTCATCTATGTTTTGCCTCAGGGCTTTTTACCTTTCTTTCCTTCTCTGTATCTTACTTTTACTGTTTCTCATGTCTGACTGGCAAGTGCCTGGCTTCTGGCCNGGGCATGTCCTTCTCTTTCTCCCTCATTCTCTCCTGCTTCTTCTCTCTCTTCTTAGATTTCTCCTCCTACTTATTCTCTCTGCCCACCAGCCTCATCTATTCCTCTCCTGCCTAGCTATTGGCCGGTCAGCTTTTTATTAGCCCAATCAGGTGCCTTAGGCAGGCAAGGTGAAACAAATGNAATACATCGTTACATAATTAAACACACATCCTTACATCATTTAAACAAATGCAGCATAAACAAATGTAACACACCTTTATACAGTAAAAGTAATATTCCACAACAATCCTCAAATAGTGCCACTCCTTGACGCTAAGCATTCAAATACATGAGCCTGTAGGGGTCATTCTTATTCAAACCATCATTGTGTCTTCTTACCTTCTCTTAGAAGTCCCTTTCTACATATAATCAGTGGTCAACATTCCCATTCTAAAAACCAAAAGTAAAATTGTATCATCACCAAACTTCCAAAGTATAGTCCAGTAACCCTTGGCTAAGCTTTTTCTTTCACACACTAATAACAGATTTATTTATAAAACAAAAACTCCACCAAAAAGCATAGGAGTGATTGCTTGTCCCTGGGAAGGACATGGGGGCAGGTGGTTCAAAAGGGGGTGTAGAAGAATAAATCCCTCTTTATGTAACTTTTACATAACATCCCAACCTCACCTTCAAGTGGTCACAGAATAGCCATCATTTCCAGACCTCTGCATTTCCAGTCCTCTTTAAAATTCTGTTCACATAGAGATATTTCATGTTAAAGCAGCAATGACCCAGGCTGAAGGCCAGAATACATCTAACCTTTGGATAGGACTTCATTCCTTTCCTTAGTTAATGCCTGAAAATCTCAAAACTGTTTATAGGGGCTGGAGAGATGGCTCAGCAGTTAAGAACACTGGCTGCTCTTCCAGAGGACCCAGGTTCAATTCCCAGCACCCACATGGCAGCTCACAACTGTCTATATCTCCTGTTCCAGGGGATCTGACACCCTCACACAGACGTACATGCAGGCAAAACACCAGTGTACATACAATACAAATAAATACATTAAAAAAAACTGTTTNCAGTAAAGATACCCTAGGAGCTGAAATTTTTATTGTGATTTCATTACAGTAATATTAATTATATTAATTTTAATCCTTTCATGTGCCCCTCAGGAACCATCAATGATAAGACAGTAGTAATTTCCAACCTGACCAAAGTCCTAATATATGACAGTTGTAAAAACTATNATCCCAGGTTCATCTTTGAGAAGCCCAGGCCCACACTCCTAGAATTTCTTTTGGGACCCTTTTGNGACTGGTCCACAAGTTTCACCCTATATTCCAATATCTTTGATAAATCTCTAACTTTGCAGCATAGTCTAGCTATGTCATAGACTAGCATAGGCTACTCCTGAAATTCTTTGCTTCCTTGAAGCCACAAATCCTAGTTTTGCCTGAGTGCAGGACNTTAACATGCTTGAGGAACTCCTTGGGCTGCTGAGGGTGACAGTGGAGAGAGTTGGCACCCTCTTTATCTGTACCCCAAAATGCTGTCAGTGAGAACCTCAAGCAAAATGGCAGCCATGGACATGGGGTTGAGGACAGTGAAGGCAAACTAAAGATAAAGAGAATGGGAAATAAATCAGGTTCAATAGCAAATTGGAACGGAAGTACTAGTGAGAGAAGATATAAAAAAAATGCCAAAATGTAAGCCTGACTTATTTGTCACCAGTCCTGATGGCAAACAGTGTTTCTATTTTTCCACTTTAAATACCTAATTAAACTGTCACTTTAAAAATATGGAGAAACAATTCTCTGTTGTTGAACGTCTACTTATTAAATGATCAGCTTTTGCAGAGATGTGAATATTATTTAGAAGATCCCTCTTTTCCCCTCAGAATGGTTTCTCGTTCAGTGAAATGTTAAATTACTCACAAAAACTTACTAATTAAACTGGCTGTAACTGCCACTATTAAAATGTGATGGCCAACGTAATTGGCCCAAAAGCAACTGCTAATGTCTCATTCATAAAGGGAAGGCAAATTAATTTTATAGCTTCCTTTTCAAATTCACAGTGCCTTCCCCTCCTTCTGCTCCCCATCTGTCAGCCCCAGCCTGCTCTGGTTCTTTCTCTGCCACTCTGCAACTCTCTTTTCTGGTTCCAGAATTAATGGTGGTGGTGGCGGAAAGGACACTCACAGCCTTACCCCAAACACATCAATCAAGACAATCACACATAACCCTAAAGATGATGCCAAAATTTAAATGCAGTGTATCTACCACCAGTATTAAGAACAAACACTTTCTACTCCNCTATTTAAGTATTGAAGCCACCTAAGCCTATGGAACACTCTCTTCCTGCTATTGGATGTCTGCTTATTCTCATTTGTTTGGGCAGAACTGTCAATATACAGACAGTGCCTCTTTTTCCTGCAGAATGATCTCTCATTCAGTCAAAGTCATAAATCATCATTGTCTCACTACTCATCTCCACCATTATCCCTTATTTTCCTCTGCCAAATANACACATGGGCATGTGTGTGCACNCACATATANGTAAGTATCCCAAGCTATCCCAACAGCTGGCCATAAACATCTTTCTACAAATCCTCACTACACTCCCACCTCCAATCAAAACTTTTATTTCCCTCTGACATAATTCTACCCCAACTTCAGTCTACCTGCCTAGTCCTATTGCTTTACAACACTTGTGATAATTTCCTTAAAACCTGGCCCCTGCACTCAATACTTTTGGACCTTGATTGTGGTCACTTCAAGCATTCCTTACCATCTGCTGGGGCTACCAGACTCTGACCAGCAGGTTAGATATTTTCAAATGTCAAAAACAAACTGAATTGAACAAACTCGTAGGAAACAGCTTACCTNCACATAAACCCAGCTTCCTCCTTGCGAGCTGTGTTTCTACGGGACTCAGAAGAGGGAACCTGAAGAGTCCATATAAGTTATTACATCAACTCCTCCTGGAATTCAGGCACAATAAGTTTCATTAGCAGAAGGGAAATTTGACTCCCACAAACCNGCAATCCCTGTTTCCCTCCTACCAAACAGCCACAAGATATGATTATGAACATGGAAAAACTAAGAAAATTAAGTACAATAGTAACAATCCTGAGTGGTCAGCAATTCTAAAGCCCATGAATAATCCACAAATTCAATATCTCTAAGATGTAATGAAAAACATGACAGACTTCACCTAATGGAAGAAGAAACAATTCAAATATCCCATTGAGAAATTATGGAGACACAATATATCACATTTATATTAACTATGAAGTCACAGTTTTCTAGAATTGTCTTGACTCCAGATGTCAATGCAAAGCCTCCTGGGTGCAAAGAAAATTCTCAGCACTAGTTGTCATGAAGTGTCCCCATGCAATTTAGAAATCCATTTTGCTTAATCTTCACAATAAATGTTGGGTAAGCCAAACCTGCCTGTTTTCTTCTTGAGAAGAAGCCAGNGCAAATCTGAGACATCANCATGATAGGTTCTAAAAACCCCAACACACTGGCCAGTTTTCAGTCAAAAATGCCAAGAGACATTCTGGTTAGCTTAAGCAGGAGGGGACTTTGTAAACAACAGAATCATGTCACTGACAGAAATCCTGGAGACCCCAATTTTCTTGCTGCAGAGCCATCATTGCAGAATAGCCCATCNTTGCTACAAAGCAATCAAACTGAGGACCTTAGCTAGCAGTCCCCACTGGTCTCCCTACTTTGGCTTACTCTGGGTCTCACTGACGAGCCCTGTCACAACACCCTATACATTCAGACATCTCCACCACTNCATATGCTCCTCAGCCACAGACACAAGTGGCCCACATCTGCAATCTGATTCAGAGGTTTGGCAGAGCCTAATGCACTTACCTACATTGAAAATTACAATGACTAAATCAATGTTTAGGTTTGAATACTGAATCTCCTCAAGTCTGTGGATCCAATGCAAGTTTCATACCAACAAAATGTGATTTTTTTGAAGATCAAAAACAGTATGAGAAATTGCCTGTTTGGTTCTTAATGCNTGTGAGATCAAAAGTATCAATAGCTTTCCAACATCTGTGGAAGAGGAAGGCTTACTGTAAAAGATACGGGTTGAATGGGTAAACCTACAGANTCAGCCCAGATCTGTTTCTTTACACCATTCCCCCCATGCCCTGCTTCTCCAAACTTAAGGTCCAATACAACATGCAGAACACACCAACTAAATGACTTGAAATGAATTGTAAACACNGGACCTCCTCCCACTAAAGAGATACCCAGGAGCTTATTAATCCCTGTTCCAATCGCTGACCACCAAGTCCCTCCTCTAGTTCAGATGTAATCTTGCCTTACATCCTACCAGTTGTCAGTAAATTACATACAGTGGCATGCTATGTAACTACAGAGGTATCTTCTAAGAAATGCATCATTTGGTGATTTCATCATTGTGGAAATATCATGCCATGTACTAAGATGGCTGTGACATCGATAGGCAGTATAACTTGCTGGGCAGTCCATACATTCAGTTCATCGTTACACGGCACATGACTGTATTCATTCAGTAAAGAACTAGGGGAAAAATGACTGGAATTATGAAACTCTGGGTTTGTATTCCCTTTCACTGAACTCCAGAACCTAGCCAGAAGCTGCCAGCCCACCAGTCAGTATTCCTTGAGCATCCAGGCTACACAAAGGGTATGGGGAAGGGGGGCTCCATGGCCACTCAAGCTCTCTACATAAGCATACCATTTCAGATGGCCTGGGAAGATAACAATTGCATTGTGTCTAGCACTAAAACAGTAGGAATTCTCACTGCCTTCAAATCTTTCAGACCAGCAATCTCAGATTCCCATTTTCTGAAACTGCAATTACTAAATGAATCCCTAAGTTGAATACTGGCTCTTCTACTTCCCAGCTCCATGGATCTAGTGTAAATTTCTCACCAATAAAGTGTGACCAGTATACTGTGGCTTTTTGAGGAGTGTGTGTATGTGTGTGTGTGTGTGTGTGTGTGTGTGTGTGTGTGTGTGTGTGTGTGTGTGTCTAGCTGGCACCTAATAACTTGAAAGTTATTAGATAGCTCGAAATCAGAATAAAATTATTTGAGGCATTAAAACACAGGGCAGAGTGAGTAGCAAAGAAGAGTTTGCAGTAAAGAGAAAAGATCCTGAGGGTGTTTATGTGAAAAATCCAGTGTGAAAGAGCACAACTGCTCAGGGATCCCCGTTAAGCACACAAAGCCTCAGTCACACAGGCANCCCTCTGGGAACCCAGCTCACAGCCTTGTGAGAGTAACCAAGAACCAGCACTCTTGACGCACTATGCCACAGGGCAATCAGGTCACACCCAGCCTGGTGTATACACTCAGTAAATAGCCCATCTTCTTAGAGTGACCATGTTAAATTCTTTGTATCACTGATCTCATAAGACCCCAAGATAATTCCTTGGCATAGTTTTGTTATTATCATGTCCATTTCACTAAGGAGGAGACGGAAAAATTAGTAACTTACCCAAGTCTACACTAATAAGTGGTGGACTCAAGAAGCACATAGAGATAGCCTGTATCTAGCACATAAGCTTAGCGCTCATCTCTCCATCCTAGATATGGAGGCAGCCGGAGAAAATGGAATTGATATTGTGATTTCACTCTCATGTATAGCCTGAGTTATTACAAGTATGTACATTATATTAATATTCTCTCAAGAGTAGAATGGGACTATATAAAGCATTTTCAAAAATTCTGTCCCTATTAGACACAATATAAATATTTCTAGGACAAAAGGCAAAACCTCTCTTACCTCGGAGACAAAAGTCATTAATCCAAAATGCTTAATTATTTAGAAAGACGAAAGAATACATAAGAAAAGCAGACAAGATAATTGCAAGGCATGAAATGACTGCAGAATAGTCCCTGAAGGAAATCAGCAGTCTTCAAAGAAGACTAAAATTCAGCANAAGGANTTTCTANGCCAAGAGATTAATAAAAGNAAAAGAGTCTGGTCCCCAGAGCTCAANACTGTTTTAAAAAACACATTAAAGAGGGGCAGAGAGACAGGCTGCTTGAAGATCCAGAGGGAGAGCAAACCAGGATGGAATATCTCACAGCNAGTGGAACTATTTTAAGGATGGGAAGGGCCAGGAGTCAATGGAGGTACTTTGTGTCTCACATGGGAGAAGCAGTCATTCTTATAATCCAGCTCCCTGGATGAGGGCTCAGGCAATCTGACCAACGGTAATTCTCTAGCCAATTAGTAATGTAATACTGAGCAGGAAGCAGCACTTTTTGCCTCAGTGGCCTCGGTAGCCTCTAATNGTGATGACCCAAATCACAAGAAAGAAGGCCATTTGGGGTCCTTTTCTGTTGCTGTGATAAAACACCATGACCAAAAGCAACTTACAGGAGGATTTATTTGGGCTTTTGGTTCCAGAGGGGGAGTCCATAATGGTGAGAAAGGCCCAGCCACCGGCTCTTGGGCTAGCTGATTATTTCTTGCATCTACATACAGGAAGCAGACAGAGCAAGCAGTAAGAGGATGATGCCATAAACCCCCAAAGCCTCCCTNCAGGACATGCTTCCTCCATCGAGGCTGCATCTCCTAAATGTTCCGTAACCTCCCCAACAATAACACCAACTGGGATCAAGTGTTCAAATACATGAGTCTATGGAGAGACATATCTCATCCAAATCACCTCGGCCCTCTTGCTACAGAGTCATCAAACTGAGCCTGTCCCTTTAAGGCANTCAGAAGAAANTGGCAAACTGAAGAAACCATGAGGAAGAAGACCTTCCCCTGGCTTCTGCCTGGAATTAATTTGTAGCCTGTAAAANTATAAATCAATTTTAAATAGGTTATGAATGGTCAGATTAGAAGGTCAAATCAAATGTTCTTGTATGAAAGTTTACTCTGNTTTTTGATCAAAGGGCAGACATCAAGAATTGGAAGGAAGAANAAAATCCTAGAGGAGATGGAAAAAAATGTACTTGCCAAAATTACCATTCTGGCAGAAAATGTCACCCATGTTTCTCTGTCTTCTTATCTTATTGAAAGTCCTCATTGGACTCTGCAGTATTTTCTACATTCGACCTTGAAGCCTTGGGCCTGTGACCCACATACCAGTTATGGGAAGAAAGCACTGGTTGGACTCAACAAGTTAGCTCCGAGTGCTGGCCCTACCACATGGCAACAACACATGGCAAGCATGGAGGTGAGCTGCTGGCCCTAGTCCAGGGAGGTCTTACTGCCCCACTGCCTGGAATACTGTCGGCAGCCAGCTCTATCACCTGCAGACATGGAATCCATGTAAGTGTACCTGCTCAATGTAACTAGTTCCATGTTATACTAAGATTAAGAAAGAAANAATCCTCATTGCCTCAGAGTCCTTGTAGGATATGCCATTCATCCAACCCTCTAATAGTTAGTAAGTGGTTCTCAACCTTCCNAATGCTGCAACCCTTTAATATAGTTCCTTACGTTGTGCTGACCCCCAACCATAAAACTATTTCTTTGATACTTCAAAAAACTGTATTTTTGCTACTATTATGAACCATGATGAAATATCTGATATGGAGGATATCTCACAATCCACAGGTTGAAAACCACTTCTTCTTGAATGACACCTAATCTTCNTCACAGCATCACTTGGCATTCTCTCCCGCCTGTGACCTCATGCATGAAAAGTAGCCCTGACCTCAAGCACCACTTCATTGGGAGATTTTCCTTAATCTCTANCCAGGTCAAATCTTTTCTAAGCACCTCAGTTCTGTATATATCTATTTCTGGGGTAGTAATTACAACAGCTATATTGTATTATTTATTGGCTTTTTGCCTCACCTGTCTACTATAGAGGAGTTCATTTTGATTCATCATTTATCCCTGCACCTATATGATAATGATGGATATATACAATTCATTTAATAAGCACTGAATTAGTCATTGAACTGAAGCATTAGTAGTTTCTAGACGAAGTCTGGGAAGCTTTGGATGTCAGTTGTCAGTTTTATACCGATACTTGCTCTCCTAAGTCTCTTCTGTGGATTGAATGTTTGTGTCCCTCTGAAGTTAAGTTACACAGTAACTTCCAATGGGATGATACAAAGAAAGAGTCCTTTGGGAGTTTGGGGGTCATGATGAGGGCCTCATGGATAAGATTGNTGCCTTATANAGAGAGAGAACAACCCCATTAAAGACACAGTAAGAACATGACCATTTGCAAGCCAGGAATCAGGACCTAACCAGGACTTGTTGACATCAACACTTTGATCTTGAACCTGTCAGCCTCTAGAATTATAAGAAATGAATGCTTGTTGTTCTAACAAACAAATGCATNGTATTTGCAATGGCAGCCAGAGCTGATTCAGCCACTCTCTGGGCATTAAAACTAAACTTCCTTGTTCCCTCAATGGATCGTTGATAGCATGTAATTAGTTCTAGCCAATATATTACAAATGGATAAAGTGTTTTAACTGCCAGTGGGAAACCGAGTATTCTCTTCCCTCTCCTGACTTCCATGTGATGAGAGCTAAAATAAGCTTTCTATGCCAGCCTCTATCCCTGAGGGAGGACAGCAGCAGTGAGCACAGTCTCCTAGCCAGCCTCTATCCCTGAGGGAGGATAGCAGCAATGAGCACAGTCTCCTAGCCAGCTGGCAATCAATCTGGAGCATGAGAGAAGACCAAGCCACAACTCTCTGAACCATTGGGATTGAGGGGTTGATTTTAGCAGCAGCATAAGGCAGCCTATTGTGAACAGGGCAGAAACTAGTACTAGGAAGTTGGTCCCCTATATTACACAATGGTGATACAGTTGATGAAATTAGTTGCTTTGGGGGATGGATACTTTCAAGTACCAACTTGGTTGGATTAATAAATACCTAGAACATCAATGGGGCATATTGTGGGTGTGTTTGTGAAGTTGCTTTCAGAGAAGCTTAACAGAGAATGGAAGAATCAGCCCTAACATGGATGGCTCCACCCCAGAGATTGAGGTCTTGGACAGAACAAAAAGGAACAAAAGGAGAAAGCCAGCCAGTATTCCTGTTTCCTGATTGCAAATGCTTTGTAAGCGGCTGCNGCAAGCTCCCACTGCTGTGTGGCTGAACATCANCATGACTCCTCCACCATGATGAACCGGATCCCCTGAACTATGAACCAGAATACACCCTTCCTTATGTCCTTTCTGCTCCATGCTTTGTCACAGTGAATGACAAGGTGAGTGACAGCTCTGTGATCATTTGGTAAATCAGTAATAGACTCCATGAATGTGTGTCTGTGCTAGACCTGTTTGAGAGTCAGAATGGTAGTTTTATGTGTCATGGGCCTCCNTTGACCGAGCAGACACATTTCCTCTAGGGTTTCCATAGTAATGATCACACAGTGGGGTACCTGATCAATAGTACCTTATTGCTTCATGGCTTGGGAGAGAATTTTGGCATTGGTTATTTCTCAAGGCAGAGTCAGAGAGCCTGTTTCTGGATTTGCTCCTGCTCCAGTGGTTTTCTGGAAATCTTGGATGTTCTTTGGTTTGTTAGACACATCTCTATCTTTACATTCATCTTCACATGACATTTTCACACGCTCTGTGTTGCTCTTTATTCCATTATGAATTTACTCCTTTTAAAGGACAACAGCCATATTGGGTTCGATCCCATCCCAATGACTTCATCTTCAATTACCCCTATAAAGTTCTGTTTCTAAATAAGGTCATATGTTCACCTACCAGTGGTTAAGATCTCAATGTACTTTGGAGGGAGGACATGGTTCATCCCATGACACTAAGTAGTATGGGAAAGAGGAAAATAGAAAGGTTAGCTATATTGCAAGCAGAAAGAGAATGGAGGGAGACTGGAGAGATGGCTTGCCAGCTAGGAACACTTGCTACTCTTGCAGAGGATTTGATCTGGTTCCCAGCACCCAAGCCAGGTGGCTCACACTGCCTGTAACTCCAGCTCCAAGGCATCCAACACCTTCTTCTGGCCTTCACAGTCATCTTCAAGCATGTGTGTATTTGTACATGTGTACATGCTCACATACACACACACACACACACACACACTCACACAAAGTTCAAAAACTTCTTTAAAATAAAATAGGATAAAGAGCCCACAGATGTAAGGTGACAGCAGCAGCTGCTTCTTACACTTTAGGAATCAGGTAAAGGTAAGACGTGCCATGAGTAACGAGTGCCNCTTAGAANAGTACACTGCAGAAAGAAGAAAATGATCTGCCTCATTCATAGTTAGAAGTCATTGGATACATTTGGAAGGCATCCAGAAATTTGTGCCAGAAAAAAA
>LZPO01044682.1:58472-69742 GCA_001675575.1 Neotoma lepida
GTGAAGCAGGACATCAGAGTAGGGGCATGGGGAAAAAGAAGCATTCATCTCATGGTACCCAGGAAGCAGAGAGGCTGAGGTCCAAATACCCCCTTCAAGGGCATGCACTCAACTTTCTTCCACTAGGTCTGACTTCCCACAGTATCACCAGTTTCCAACAGTTCTAAAGGCTGGTGGCCAAACNCACCACATGGGCCTTTGGGGAACATGTGTCCAAAACAGCACCTTCTTCTACCTTTATTTCAATCCCACGTGTACTCTCTGGTGTGGTTAGAGGAAGAAGTTTGCAGGCAGTTTCATATGGACTCTGACTTCAGTTAGGTTACTTAGTTTCTTTGGGAATTTGAAATCGAGAGACAGACAGAGTCTACTTGATTATAGCATCTGTAACACAAAGTTAGGGAGTGTAGGGCATGTTTTCTATCATTAAGTAGAGAAATCCTAGACTATAGGGAGGAAAGATGAAAGATGATCAAGACAAGGCAATGATATTTTATGAAGTGCTCAGATATAAAGTTAAACATTGCTTCTAGGTATGTTGGTGAGTGTGCTTCAGCCAGAGATTAGTATTTTCATTGGAAAGCAGATAGTTCTCTTCAATGTATACATAAGATACCAATCCGCTGAGGGCCTGAATAGAATCAAAAGGGAAAGTAAGGTTGAGTTCCTGCTGTAAACTGAAACACCCATCTCCTGTCCTTAATAGCCCTGAGTCCTAGACATTTTGTCATCCTTTCTAGCTCTCGGGGCTTTTAATTCTATCAAGTTTTCTTGGGGTCTTCAACTTGGAGAGAGTGGACTGTAGGACTTGTTGGCATCCAGTATCATATGAGTCCATCCATCCCTGTCAGTTTTTCACTGTCTTTCCATATATGCACCATGCACATGTGCATGTGTGTCTGTGTCTGTGTGCATATATGTCCATGCATGCACAATTGTCTCTACACATGCATGGGTTCTATACCCACAGACTTTTTATTCAGGGACTCAACCAGCCATGAACCAAAAATTTAGTTAAGGGCTGGTGAGATGTCTCGGCAGGTTAAGGCACTTGCTCTCATGCCTGATGACCTGAGTTTGGTTCCCAGAACCCACATGGTGAAAGAAGAGAACTAACTCCCACAATTTGTCTTATGATCTCCACATTCATGCCATGGCATGTTCACACAGCTACACACACAAATAAAAGGTTAAAAATGTGCTTAAGCTATGATGGTGGCATTTGTATTGAACATGTGCATACTTCTGTCTTATTCCCCAAATGATAGAGTATAACTCTGTTTACCTCAAGTCATTTAGAGATGATTTAAAGTGTGAGGTTGGAACTGGACATGGTGGTGCACATGTATAATCTTGGCACCTTGGATATGGAGGCAGGAGGATCAGCAGTTCCTACATAGCTAGACCCTGTCCCCAAAACAAACAAACAATAATGACAAACAAAGGTATAGGGTTGGAGGTGAATGGGTTATATGCAAATACTGTACCATTTTATNTATTNATTGATTGATTGATTGATTGATTTTTAAGATTTATTTATTATGTATACAGAAGAGGGCACCAGATCTCATTATAGATGGTTGTGAGCCAGCATGTGGTTGCTGGGAATTGAACTCAGGACCTCTGGAAGAACAGTCAGTGCTCTTAACCTCTGAGACACCTCTCCAGCCCCACTGTACCATTTTATAAAAGGGACTGAAACATTCACATATTTAGTTGTTCTGGGGATCCTAAATACCCCAAGATACTGAGATATTCATATTCCATATATATTAAGATATTCCACACATATACATCTATAGTTCATGTCTTAGTTAGAGTTTCTATTGCTCTGAAGAGACATCATGACCACGGCTACTCTTATAAAGGAAGACATTTAATGGAGTGCCTTAAGTTACAGAGGTTTAGTCCATTATTATCATGGTGGGATATGGAGGCGTTCAGACAGACATGGTGCTGGAGAAGGAGCTGAGTGTTCTACATCTTGATTTACAGACAACAGGAAGTGAACTGTTTTCCACATTGGGCATAGCTTGAGCAAAGGAGACCTCAACCTCCCCCCGCCACACACACACACACACACACACACACACACACACACACACACACACACACACGACACTCTTTCCTCCTCCAATAAGGGGACACCTACTCCAAGAAAGCCATACCTCCTAAAAGTGCCATTTCATCTGCTGGCCATTTTCTTTCAAACCACCACAGTCCATATATATATATATGTATATATATATATATATATACACACACACATATATATACATATATACACATATATAATCTCAAAGTGACTCTGTGTGTCAAATTTCCCTGTAACTTATTCCACTGTTCAGTTACAAATCAATCTTTTAAAAGATTATTACATTTTATTTATTGTGTGTCTGCACATGTATGCCAGTGTATGGCAATCAAAGGAAAACTTGGAGGAGTATTCTCTCCTCCTAACGTGGGGTTGGGGACTCATACTCAGGCTATCAAACTTGACTGTAAGCACCTTTACCTGTTGAGCTACTTCTCTGGTCCCCACTAACAACTCTTTTCATCCCTGAGCTAGTGAGCTGAGAACTATATAAATAAGACTTAGTTTTAAAGGGCTATGTTCTCTCTAATTTCTGTCTACCTTTGTTGTTTCATGATTCTTCACCACCCTGAGCTCTCTCCCTCTATGCTTTCCTTACAAGAAAGGCTTCCCTCTTTGGGGATGTTCCATGGGACTGAAATTGGATTTCTTAAAGGCAGGAGGACTTATATGTCGATGTTTGCTATTTTAAATGTCCCTTGTAGCACTCTTCTGGATTCTTTCTGTATTCCACCACTCCTCTTTTCATTCATTCTCTGCCCACAGCCAGTAGTTTTTCTCAAATAAAAATCTGACCTCACATTACTGTGCTAATATGTCGGCGCCTCCTCCTTATCTGTGAAATAAAGTGCAATTTTTAAAAACATTGCCCAGGAACACTGCATGATCTGTTCTCTGCTAATCGCTTCTAGCCTTGAGTCCACTCTCCCCAACCTTTTGTATTCTCACCTCCAAGAGATGAACTTTAAGTTGCCAAGTTATTTTTTCCTTTTGGCTTCCTATTCATGTTACTCTTCCTTCTGGAAGACTATTCTATGTGCTGTTGCAGCCCAATTACACTGACCCTTCCGCCTCAGTCATACTGCCCTCTGTGGGCGTTCTCCGTCATAGCACCTGCATTGAAGAGCCGGTTGACTCATCCGCTGGTCACCTTCATTTCATGTCTGCCAAGATGCTTTATAAGCGCTCTTCAGTCTCCAGAACTAATTGCAATGACATGTATGATGCTTTCATCTCCCAGTATCTACCTCCCACTCAATATAGAAATCTGACAGTTCTAGTAACTGCCTCCTTTTCAAGCCCTAAGATTAGAAAGCTATTTGATAAATTTAGAAATGATAAGGGATTAATGTGGAGTCTCTTCAATGGACATCTGTATTTTCCAGGGCGTTGTTAGAAACTGGTTACCAAGTTAATTCTGGTCAGCCTTGGAGTTACAACATGACTATGAACAACTTATTCCATAAATATGCATTATACTCATAGGTGAATAAATGACTAGAACACCATTTGACAGCTCGCCTTCCATATTCCCGCTGGGATCACGTCACTTTCGGCTCTCTCACGTTAGTGAAAGGTGATGTTTCTTGGACTGCTTCCCATTTTCTCATCTGTTGTATTATTAAGTAGGCTGTACTCACTGCAAGTTCGTCCTCCATTAGCACTCTCTTCCTTGAGTACAGCCATCTGCTTCTCCCTGGAATTGGAGCCTCAGAACTGGGTCTTTCCTGGGTCAGAGGAGGATGGGACACACTCAGTAACCAAAACCAGAGAGTAATTAAGGGCTCCATCCTGCGCTCCCGGCCCTGACAGGTGGCANGCATCTATAGCACTGGCTAAGGAGACTTGCCCTGACTTGCGCAGCTGAATATATCCCTCCTGAGACTCAGTCGAACTCCCAGCACCCTAAGTTTAAAGAGAGAGGGGATGTCTACATTTTAAAAACGATAGGTTTATTTTGGAAAAATATAGATGCGTTGCAGGAGAGTCTCAGAACGGTGCTTACGGAGAATACNAAGCATTGGGACCTGGGGTGAACACACTCAGTGGAGGCAGGAGATGGAGGTAAATAGTTCCTTGAACCTAATCGCGAAGATCAATGATTTTAAATGGATTTTCTGAAGTTGCCCGGCGTCCGGATTTCTTGGACCACTCGCTCTCCCTGCTTGCTAAGGAGTGCGCCTCCGGGGGAGGTGTGCGCGCGCGCTGGAGGCGGGGAGGCGGTGGAGAGGAGCCTGGCTCCCGGAATAAACAGCGGGGGAGCGGCTGGGCGGACGCCCGCGGCCGGGGGAGCGAGATGCAAGGGCTGCAGGCCACAGAAGCGAGCTCTCGGATGGTAGCTAGGAGATCGGAAAGCCTTTGATGCCAGAAGCCGCTGGCTGGAGACACTGACAGCCGAGCCCTGCCCCTCCGGGAGTCTTAGGCTGTGGCTCAGACCTTAAGGTAAGCAGTCGCTCCTTNCAGCCCGGGAGCTGAGAGACCAACCGTGTCGGGTGCTTTCTTTCCTCCCTCGGGCTGGCACCTCTTCACCTTCTTCCTTTGCCCTTCCCCGGGGTCCTCGGCGCCAAGCTGACACCCTGTGCTGGGTGACTGGCAAGGGCTCCCATCCTGCGCGTTCTGGGTTTCTGCTCCGCGGCCCGTGGGACCTTTGCCTCCTCTTTACCATCTACCCCTCACTTTCACTTCTTTCCCAGGACTGCTCCAGGAATCCGGCGCCCCAGACGCTGGGTGCTGAGGGCTGAGGGTGAGTGGGTAGCATGAGATCTTCCACCCTCTCCAGGTGTGTGATACACAGATGCACTAATTGCCCCTAAGGTCTGGAAATAAGTTGGCGTCTGAAATATTGCAGTTCTTCTTCATCTTCCAGATCCTACGCTCGCCTTGCATTACTGCCCTAACTTTGGGAAGAATATCAACTCAAATCAGGTCATTGCAATGTATCACCTTATCTTTGTGTCTCCACTGAACGTCAGGTTGGGATTCCCCAGCCTCTACCCTACCCGCTTTCCCAGTTTAAACACTGATAAGTTTACAATGTTTTCAAGGCTACAGCAACTGCTACAAGTTTATTCGACCTTGAAGCAATATCTCTTATCCAGGAGCTTGAAAAAAAAAACTCAGGCCCCACCCTACAATCTTGATTCAGATCTGGAGGGAGAGGGGGAGGAAGTGAGGGGGAGAGGGAGGGGGAGGCTGTTGTGTTTGTGCTTTATATCTAAAAATCCTGTCAGAACTGAGTGCGCTCCTTGTCATCTGTTCTCCTCTTGAGAGTATAAGATCCATGTAGGAGAAAGCCCCCTTCTCCAAAGCTGATGGTTTGATGCGGTGCCATCACTTGTGGGATGGCAGTTTGGGGAAGGGACGGCTATTTAGAAACTCAGATATAGGACTAGGGGAAAATGCCATACTTCTCTTCTGAAAGACCAGATTTAAAATGTCACGTTTTTAAAATGTAAGCATTTCCTCATACATACTCTGTGACTGGAAAGGGTGGAGGTCTATCCTGCAGGGAATCAGAGAATCTTCCTTTGACTGCCCCTTGATTTTTGCTAAGGATGGAATGCAGGCCTTTGGCTAGTTCACTTGTTGCTTACTAAAAGGCAAAAGACTCAGACAGACCAATCACCAGGCAACAAAAGAAGGAATGATCATGTAAATTAACCCAAATCCTGCTAATGCTCCCAATTATGTGAGCCCAAGTCTTCTACTCTGAGTTTTCTGTAAATTTTGCATGTTGTCACAGTTGTACATCTGCTAATTTTTATGCATNCTTATGTGTACCCTAGCCGTTCTAAGTACCTGTGAAGCCATCAGAGGCTAACTATCAGGGAAAACAGAGATTATTTGTGTCTTCTGAAGAGCTGAGGGAAGGGCTAATTAACATATTGTCTCATAGATACACTATTAAAGCACTTATTTCTTTTAATGGAACGAGATGTGGTGAAATAGGGATGATGCTTGGTACCTGCTTTCAAGAACAAACTAGAGACTGTGAAGCCCTAAAGCCTTTTGAACATTTGAGAAATGATGCTGTCTAGTTATTGAGCCAATGTGATTGTTTTCCTGGCAAAATTTTTCTCCTTTCTAAAATTAACTTTCCCTAAGGAAAACTAGTGCAGATGCACATGATTCAGCCCAACCAAGTCCTGAGAACACGGTACATTGCAAAACTGACCTCCCTTTATTCTTGTAGATCCTTGTTTGAGGCTGATCACAGCACGTGCAGAAATGCCCAATGCTAGCTGGCCCTTGCTAAGTGCTCCTTTGATGGCATGGTTATAGACAGAGCATAGCATTATGCTACAAATTCTATTGGTGAGGCAGAAGTTATTTCCCAAAGGTTTTGTGTATGTTGTACACATTAGTTCTGAGACTTCCATAATTATATATGTAACACATGTTTTTAATATGAACCAAAAACCACAATATTTTTCTCTGTGGTGGGACATTTAAGCACTAGGTTTTGATCACTTTTCATGGAAATTTAAATTTGACAGAACTAGGGGCTTCAAGAAAATAATTCCATAAAGACCTATTTGGAACTAGAACTCCTTTAAAAAATAGAGAAAAAGATGTTTGAAGCCCTGGCTGGCTGTGTGCATAGCCTTCGTGCAAGTCTTGAGAATAACGGTGCATCCAGCTCTGGCAGCCTCAGACTGTGGATGATTAGACCCTACCACCATCCTGCAGACCTTTAATTTAGTCTGTAACTTGATGCTTCACTGACCCCACACATTCTCTTTCTGCCACGCTAGCTCACAGAGGAATGGCTGGCACTTTGGATAGAATTTTTTTTTCCCTCCCATCAATTAGAACACACTTGTATAGGTTGCAGAATGCAGTTGCATTTTTAGCTCAGTATTCTAAGAAATACCTTTGGTCACAAAGAGCATAGTCCTACGCAGGCTGCATCACTTGCCTTCTTTCACTGTGGCATGTTAATTTCTCAATGATTCAAGGATGTAGAGATAATGGAGTCACAGGGTATTAAAGTTGGAAGGGCACTTCAGAATTCATCTCGATTTTAATCATTCTTTTCTACAGATGAATACCAGAGTGCTCATTGCCATAATCCAATCTTTGAGAATAGGCATTAAGTTTTACATCTTTCCAGTTCTCAAAAGAATGAGGATTTTGTGTACCTGACATGAATTTATATATGAATTCAATAGGGTGGCAATGGCTGCCAAGTAGGTTGCAAATCTCAGCTAGATTTCCAGTGAAATTCAACATAGTATTAAAGACAATGTAGGTCATTTACAAAGGCACCAAGCTACTTGAAACTAGCACCCTAGGACTTTCATTATCTTGGGTGGGGACTGCTTGAACTGGCTGACAGAAGACAAAGGGTACCTCAAAGCAGATGAATATAGATGGGTGAAAGAGTAAGGTAGGGTGTAGCAAGAGCAAGGCTTTGTGAATCCATAAATCACTCAAGAATGGATAGCCTTCAGCCTCTTTAAGTCCCTTTAAATATGGTAGTTGTCTTTTATCATTACATCAATGTTGGACAGTTGAGTTCCACACATTAAATGTGTGTAAGCTGAATTATAAAAACATGGATACTTTATAATGACTTTTCAGAATTATGCTGTATCTCAGATAGCCCCAAATATGTGCAATGCAATCATCTATAGGTCACCCAACACCCTGCACTCATTAGGAAGTTGTGTGCATCCTTGATGAAGGTGCTAACACAGCTCTAAATAAAGAGGGTAATGACTGCCTTTTAGGACAGAGTCTTTAGTCTGAAATCACAGAAATAATCCTTGTTTCTTGCCTTTGGACCTAGAGGTCATTGGAGCCTGTCCTTTAGAAGTCCATTCCTTAATGTTTCTATCCTTCAAAATCTTTATCTTCCAGATTTTGTTCACTTGAAATGAATTTATATATGAGTTCAATAGGGTAGTAATGGACCTAAGGTCCTGGTGTTTAATATTTTTCTTATTAGTTATAAAATACTTATTGATATGTGGCATTAAAAGGATTGAATTCAACCTTGAGAGGTCACATAAAACTTAAATATTCTTGCCATAGCACAATTATTTACCATTTATTGAGATACTTTATATGCATTAAGAAATATCTTCAGGTGCTAGAGAAACAGCAGTTAAGAGCATTAGCTGTTCCTCCAGAGGACCTGGGTTTGATTTCCAGCACCCACATGGCAGCTCACAATCATCTGTAACTCTGGTTCCAGGGGATCTGATGCCTTCTCCTGGCCTCTATGGGCATCAGGCATGCATGTGGTACACAGATATATATTCAAGCAAAACACTTATTCACAAAGTTAAAAAAAAAAAAAGCTACAGATCCCTAAAGAGGCAACCATTACCCTCTTTAAATAGAAATAGAGCTGTTATCCAGAGTAGTTATCACCTTCCTCAAGGGATGTGTACTACTTTTAACATGTCACACTACTTCCCTAAGAGTACAAGATGCTGCATGGTCTATAGATGATGGTGCTATACACTGTAGCATGAATTCTAATTGGTCTTAAGAATAAAAACTCGGGGGCTGGAGAGGTGGCTCAGNGGTTAAGAGCACTGACTGTTCTTCCAGAGGTCCTGAGTTCAATTCCCAGCAACCACATGGTGGCTCACAACCATCTGTAATGAGATCTGGTGCCCTCTTCTGTATACATAATAAATAAATCTTTAAAAAAAAAAAAGAGTAAAAACTCAGACTCAGATATCGGGGTGAAAGATCAGAGAAGCAGAGCAGCCAGCCACCAGAAAGACTTCTTACTTCTAGGAATCCTCAGACTGAAAGGGCTCGCCCTTGTCTCCACCCCGTCTTATCACTTCCTCTTTCCGCCCAGCCATATCATTTCCTGTTTCCTCCTCCCAAGTGCTGGGATTAACATGTGCCTCCCAAGTACTAGGATCAAAGGCATGAGATCCCAAGTGCTGGGATTAAAGGTGTGTGCCACCACTGCCTGCCCTCTAGTGGCTAGCTCTGCACTCTGATCTCCAGGCAAGCTTTATTTGTTAGAGCACAAACAAAATATCACAATGGGCATTTGGGGCTTCTGAGATATTTCCTAATTCTGACAAGACTTTATAAGGCCTTCATATGTTTGTATATTTCATCTTAGATGCGTTCGATGCATGTAACTCAACCACCTGGCATTGATTTAATACTTAGAAACAACCACAACATTTAATGTGTTTCCAAGATAAAGCGGACCGCCCAATAATCAAGATGTTTAAAAAATTTTTCTTTAAAAAATTTTCAGAAATTTGAGGATGCCCTAGACACCTATTGATGACTAATTAACATACTCTTCACTGCTCTCAAAACACAAATCTCTAGAGCAGTGGTTCTCAACCTTCCTCATGCTGTGGTAACCCTCAACTATAAAATTATTTTCATTGTTACTTCACAACTGTAGATTTGCTACTGTTATGAATCGTAATAAATATCTGTATTTTCTGATGGTCTTAGATGACCCCTGTGAAAGGGTCATGAGTGGTTGAGAACCACTGCTTCAGGCCTAAGAAGTCTTCTTGTCTTTTCATGCTGCTCTTCGAGAACAGTTACAAATTAAAAAACACACGCAATGTGATGGTTCATCTTCGTTGTTGATGGGACTGCATTTGGAACTGCCCAGAAGACATACCTCCAGGTGTATCTGTGCAGGTGTGTGCAGGTGTGTGTGTTATAAATGTGGGTGGCACCATCCCTCACACAAGAGTCCTGGGTTAAAGAAAAGGAAAGGAGAAATCCACTGAGCATCATCATTCACCCCCCTGTGCCTCCTGCCTGCAGCAGCAATGTGACCATATGACAATACAGCTCATGCTCCTGCCACCATGCCTTCCCAGCCACAATGGCCTGCATCATCAACCTGGACTGAAAAGGAACTCTTCCTTAGATTGTCTTTGTCAGGTGCTTTGTCTCAGCAACAAGACAAGAAACTGATCATCACTGTTACAATTGACTTTCTTTCATATAACTTGATATTATAGTTAAGATGCTATATTTGTATTTTGAGAGTATATATATATATATATATATATATGTGTGTGTGTGTGTGTGTGTGTGTGTGTGTGTGTGTTTGGCTATATTTTCTACTAATTCCATTTCCAGACAGTAAAGAAGTACCTTACAAAATATTTGTTATAAAAATGAACATAACTCTGATAGAGTTGAGAGTCGTTGCTTTGTAAAAATATTTCTTATTGGGTCTGAGAAAAATACACCAGTAATATCTTTAATTTTGTGAATTAATGCATTTTAACCTGCTGCTTTGGGTTTTGTCATTTAATCTGCTTGATTAATGCTGTCTGAGTACACCTAAGATCTGTAATGTGTTCACTCTGCCTTAAAGAAATCATCNCAGTAGTCTGGAGTTAGGAGTTACGATGCGCTCCGTCACATGTTGCTGACCTCTGGCTAACTCCGAGCCCAGAGGAAAGGAGAAGGAAACACTGAAAATAGTTGTGATTTGCTTTGCCACTCCAGAGGAAAGAGACAACATGAAGCAGAAGAGAGCAGGGAAAGGCATACGTTTTCTTTCTTTCTTTTTGGCACAAGGGGCTCATATAGTCCACCCCAGTCTAGACTGGCCTCAAACTTGCTATGTAGTTAAGGGTGACCTTGAACTTGGGATCCTCATGACTCCACTCCTCCCAAGTGCTGAGATTATAGATGTTCTCTAAACACCCAGTTTTATGTGGTNCTAGGGATCAAGCCCGTGGCTTTCTACTTACTAGGTAAATACTACCAACTTAGTTCCACCTCCAGCCCCCATTTTCTTTATTGTATATACCTAGACTACATTGAAAGAGAAATCTTTTTGTCCAAGTCAGTTTTTGTTATTGTGACAAAAATACGGGACATAGAATACGGGACAGAGAATACGACGGGACAGAGAATATGGGACATTGAATACGGGACATAGAATATGGGACATAGAATATGGGACAGAGAATACGGGACATAGAATATGGGACATAGAATATGGGACAGAGAATATGGGACAGAGAATATGGGACAGAGAATACAGGATAGAGAATATGGGACATAGAATATGGGACATTGAATACAGGACATAGAATACGGGACAGAGAATACGGGACATAGAATACGGGACATAGAATACGGGACATAGAATACGGGACAGAGAATACGGGACAGAGAATACGGGATAGAGAATACGGGACAGAGAATA
>LZPO01044682.1:94726-110442 GCA_001675575.1 Neotoma lepida
CAGGATGAAAGTGAGATTGAATCCAGCATGGGGTATATAGTAAGATCCCCATCACAAACAAACTCCAAACCCACAGAAAACAAAACACAACAAAAAACAAAGTTGAACTGCTAAACTAAAGTTGCAGTAAGATTTATCACCCCATCAGATGTTTCATCTTAAATGGACTCAACTTCCAAAAACATCATCGTGATTTGTGAATTAGATTAGAAACCTCAACTCATTATTGGAATTAACTGATCTCAAGATGAAGCTTTGATAATGTAATGAGGACACTGGGAACAGCAAGCTATTTATACATTTCTTCCGATTTTACTATAAATATATTAGCATTTTTTCCATTTTTTTATGTGAACACAAAACCTTGAAATAAGAAATTGGCAAAGTCATTGCTAAAGACCCATCAAGTGGGTCTGAGTGTTGTGTAAGCACACTCTGCAGCTGCGTGCGATCAGTTCCAGACTACAAGGACAGGGTTCTCAAAATAGGGACTTATTTTTTATGGGAATGATCATGCTCCTTCAGCATATTTGTGGTCCTGAGTTTGCCCTTGGCTATTAATGCCACTTTGTCCTGCCTGCCTGCCTATGGCTGTGGGTCTGGGGTGGGTGGCAAATACTGACACTTTGTGCCATTTCACATTCGGCATCAACTTTATTGTGAATCAGAATTCAGATCTTAATANTTTAACTAGACTATTTAACTTCACTTTTGAACTCATTGCTATTGAAAAGATTTATTACAGAATACATATCATCTCCAAACAATCCCATAACTGAAAGATTTGGGATTTGAGGTCACTATGAATACTGAGAGAAGGATTTTTATTTGTGGGGGGGAGTATGAGATTTATTAGAATTGTTAACCTCATAGACGAGCAGATAGACATCAGTATGGAAGGGGCCGAGTGGAGGGTTCCTGATAGGTTTCAGAGGAGGGAGAGGCTTTATTCTATGCCACGTGACCCAGCCACACCTTTAGCACATGAGCCTTCTGGCAGTCTTCTCATCCAAATCTAACAGGTCTGTAGACTGGCGTCCTTGTTCTCTGAGGGAGCATTCTCAGCGTCTCCCGTGGATTATCATGCCTCTATACTTTTTTAACTTCCCACGGACCCTACCAGCCTCCAGTGCTGCCTTGGAGGTCCTGTGTATCTTGTAGGGCTAAGCATAGACCACGGCATACCTTAGTTGATAAGTGTAAATGATGGAGGGTAGCAGGCAGGAGGCATTCTCTCCCTACCACCAGAGCTGTCACTGGACTTGGTACAGTCCTTGGAATCCCTTGTATGAGGGTTCACCTCCCTCCCTCCCTCCCTTCCTTGTAAGCTTGATGTCCTTAAAACATTGCTTCCACTGTGTGTGAAGGTTTGGGGAAAGTAAATCGGTCATCCTTATCACTTTTCAGGTTTATTTACATGCTAAAGGGACATTTCTGCTCACTGCTCCTGTGTCCCATGTAATACTACACAGATCCAAGATGGGATCAAAGTATATCAAAGTTAGAAGGCTAGTAAATGAATCCAGGCTTATTTTTTTTGCAACTCTTAGTATCGATTTTCCATTAAAGTAAACACACACACACACACACACACACACACACACACATACACTCTCTCTCTCTCTAGGAAAATGTTAAACCAGACAGGAAGATAGGACACTGGGCCTAATTGAGGATCATCGGGGCAAGACCCTAGTCAAGGGTGGTGTATTATGTGAGTTTTTGCACAGGAACACTAGAGAGCGCTGTAGACTATAATTAAGAGTCCTGCTTGGCTTTTATGTAGTGCAGCGCGGTGGCTGTTTACAGAAGTTTAAGTCCAAATCAAGTAGTTTTGATGTATCTAGCACACAAACAAATTCAAAACAAATGTCTTGGTGTCCTATCCCTCTCACGCTGTGTGGAGGCTGTAATCCCACCGTTGCCTCCCTTTAGGTATGGTTAATCTTCAGATGTGCCTGAGGTTAGATAAAGCAGGGCTATGGGTGGTCTGTCTTCATTAATTGAGGTGTTTGTTGTTTGTTGTGTACAGAGGTTTAATACAACTTGAACTAGCGATTAGCACGTTGATACTGCCCTAAGCAAAGTGGGACCATTTTTTCTCATTGTAAGAGGCAATAAACATGGCTTTTGTTATGGGAGCTAATTATCTTTAGGAAATTGTGTGTCGATGAGGAAGGCAGAGCCTCAGTGACTTGGGCAAAACTTATCACCTTCCTGGGTCTGTTTCTTAGTAAAGTGGTAAGAGAAAACTAAATTTTCTTTTGGCCAGAAATTCTATAGCCCTCAGTAGGTGCCACATACAGAAATTATCTCCAAGAAGTCTGGGAAGCTGGGTCTGTTGTTTTTTTATACTAAAAGTAGACAGCTCCTTGTCGGCAGTTTGGAAAATATTCATATAGACACTGCTGCCCAACCTCAGACCAGGTTTTTAAAAAGAGAGACCCTAATTAGTCCAGATCTGGAATTAAGTCTCACCAGGCTATCCTGACAGTACCAGAACATCCGAGGCAAACATTTCCATAATAGATTTTAAACCCCATCTGATCTCATGTAATTGAGGCCAGACTTCCGTGGTCTGGTGTTTGGTAGACTATTGTTGCTATGCAGTTTCTAATCCCTGAAGAATGCATTGGTGCTCTTGACTGGGTCAACCTCTGGAATAAACGTTTTATTGAGTGTGTGGCCTGTACATGAACAAAAGAAATTGCTAGCAAAAAATTCATCTTTTTTGAAAGGTAAGTATGTTTGTCAATGGAGTTTTATAACTCCTGCCTTAAATACTGTAATTTCTCTTATATATAATAGGACCTGGATTTCAACTTATATTATGTTATGTATGGAATGAAGTGAGTGTATTTGTATGTATGTCTAGATCACAAATCTATAAAGGGGGATCACATGACTGGAGGAAGAGCTCTTAAGGGAGGTGGGAAATAGCATGGTAGAAAACAACATAGTAAGAAAACAGAAGGGGGTGGGGACAGAACCTGCTGGAGGGGGAGGAGCTTGTGGGAGCTCGGTGGAGGATGAATGAGGACAGTGTGTGACGACACACACAAAGATGCCATGAAAAAACCCATTATTTTGTGTGTTAACCTAGAATGTTAATTAAAAGCCTCCTCTTGTCTGATGTAAACATAAAAAAGGGTTGTTTACATTGCTAAATTTGTGAACATGTCAGTAGCCCCTTGCTGGTCTTTGGGTGTGCACAGGTGTGCATGTGTTTGTGTGTCTTGTGTCTCCTGGTGTGTCTGCGTGCCCATTCACAGCCTTCCGTAGTTACTCCTGTGGGACAACTCATTTCAGTTTTTTGAATGTTTCTCCACACTCTATGTACTTTCCGACCTAGGAAGGGGAATTGGAATTAGAGAGAGCACGAAGGTTGGGGAGTGTCCATCTTTCAATGGTTCCTCCAGGACTCACGTCAGATCTGCCCTTGAGAGAAGCAGGGAAGGGCAGAGGAGCGGGAGGATGTGGCTCACCCAACGGGGTGATCCTGATGGGTCAGGATGCTTGGAAACTGGTCCAGCACATGTAGAGAACAGAGGGGAATCCCAAAGGAAGAGTCAGCCCATCTGGTCCTCAGCCCTGTCCTGAGGACCTCCTTTGTGCTGGATGCTGCAATGGGAGATATGAGTGTGCACGTTTCTTCCTGGAAGCGCTCTAAGGACTCGTGGGTGAAGCAGATGAGAGGAACCAGTCTAAAGTCATAAATGTTAGGGGGCTGGCCATAGGAGCCCCAGGATTCAGCCTATGGATAGGTCAAGTGGAATTTGGGGGCTCAAAGAAGTAGGACTTTGATGAGGATTGAGGCAGGACGGGCTGGCAGGAGGTTCAAATGATAACACAGTGCTTTTTCTTTCTAGGCCTCTCACCTTCATTTGCAATAGTAGGAATGCTGTCACAGCAATCAATCAAAATTAAAAAATAAACAAAACCAACCAAGTCTCCTTGCAGCCTGCTCCCTTTTTAAATTTTACTTATGATTGCGTGTGTGTGTGTGTGTGTGTGTGTGTGTGTGTGTGTGTGTGTGATGTATGAATGTGGGTGTGTTGGTGTCCCATCGAGTGTGTAGAAGTCGGGATAATTTTGTGGAGTTCTGTCCATCCGTGTTTATGTGAGCTCTGGGGACTGAACTCAGGTTGCCTGGCTTACGTAAACCACAAGCATCTTTACCCCCTGGTCCATCTGGGCAGCTGTGCCATTCCTCTGCTTCTGTGGGACAAAAGTTCCACATTTGAATGCTACTTCCTCTGCAGGCCAGCAAGTTGTGAGGCAACAGGAAGACAGCCCTCCAACCCAAACCTGTACCCCCCATTCCATAATGCTCAATAATGCAGAGGAGTGGAGATTGGTATAATTTAGCAATGAGAGCACAAGGAATAGAGATGCAGGGAGATTATCTGCACTTGAACGTGAGTTAGAACATTCAGCTTTTCCAGCCCCACAACAGCTGAGTTAAGGAAGTAGGAATCTCGGAGCTGGAGTGGAGAACAGATGAGCTGGAGACACAGTTCAGTGTTGGAATGCTTGCCCAGCCTGGGGAAGTCTAGGTTCCAGTGTCAGTACTGACCAAGAAGGAAGAAAACAGAGCATTGGAGGAGGGGAGGCGGCGGACGAGATGATGCTGGAGCAAGTACAAGGCAGACTGGAAGATGTCACTTGAGCCTCAGGACCTAAGAAAGGGAAGGGCAAAGGAGCTAGCTTTGTTCTGGCTAGTCTTACACAGGACCAGGTGGGACCACCCAGAAGCCGTGCCTAGTCCACCTGGAGTTTTGAAGGGAATGGTGCCAGCTAGGTTTTGTACATCTCCTTCTCTTTGCAGACCTAGAAGAAGTTTCCAAGAACCGTGCACAGCGAAACACACCCACTTTGTGCAGTTTAAGCTCTGTTTGGCTGTGAATTGCTATGGCTAGGTGGCTAGGACTCTGAATGGCTGTGGGGCAGGTTTCCACTCATTTAACTCGGGCATCTGAATGCAGTTCTTCTCTAGGTCTGCAGCAGTGGGCTGGTGGATGAGAAAGCAAGCATTGACTAGATTCTGTGGAGTCAGGAGACAGGAAGCAGGTTTCTAGGTCCAAGTTGTTGACCTAATTTTGGATTATGTTTTCAGCCTGCCTGACCTAATTCTGCATTGTTTTCGTCGAATGACTTGATTGTTTTTTAAATCCTTTTCTGGTAAGTGAATTAATTACCTCCACTACTTTCATTTTTTCCATGTCCCAACTTCTAGTCCTTACCACATTGTACAAACACTTGGAGATTCACTCTTTAAGCCACATTTCCTTCTTTTAACCCAACAGGATGAGACTGCCTGCTTACTAGTTGAATGGCAGTATCACTGTTGGTCTTAGAAACATCCTGGTCTCCTGTATCAGTTATGGAGACTGGGTTACTATGTATTGTCAAAGCTTTAAGGAGTTGTGCTGTTGCTGTCGCAGCTCAGTGTTTAATGTGCTGTCGAAATCTATACTTTAATTGATTTCCTTGGGTGGTTAAGTATGCATCACCAGCCCAAAAGCAAAGGCTGTTTAGCCCTTATTGTTACAAGGAATTGTGGGTGTGATTTTGGCTCTGTGTGTGTGTGTAACTCATTAAATGTAAACAAACACATTTAGGATGGTGATGATGATGATGATTATGAGACAGGGATTCATTATGTATCTCTGGCTGTCCTGGAACTCACTATGTAGATCTGGCTTGCCTCAAACTCATAGAGATCTGCCTGCCTCTGTCTTCCTTCAGAGTGCTGGGATTACAGTGTGCACTGCCATGCCTGGCTCATTTAGAGACTATTCAAGGAATGGTTAGTCTTTGTTCCTGGTCATGTTTCTTTCAAACATCAAAACAACAAAAGAAGATACAAAGAGTATTCTGGAAGGAATATAATTTTAAGAAATATGCAAATGTAACATTTTTTTTACTTCCTTTTTCTTTTAGTAAAGAAAAAAAGGCTTTAGTGGAGAAAGCAGAAAATAATTTATGTTTTGGTCTCTGCCCTTAACATGAGTCAATTTCTCTGAGCACATACTTCATCTCGGCAGTATCTCCCACCGATCCCTTTTTAAACTCAGGTTAAAATAAAGATTTTTCTCCTTGTGTGTCCAAAACAATAATTTAGTCTGTTCAGAACTTTTAAATGACTGCTTAGCCAGTTTCTTTTTCCCCTCCAAGAATTTGATATAATTCTCTCAAAAAGCAAGAAAATTGTTCCATGCTTGGAGATTGTTGCCAGGCACGTAGACTCATTAAAACTGCTGCATAGCTCCCTGTGATAAAGGAAAATGGACTTATTTACAGTTTGGCTAAACTTGAGAAGAATAAAGTCTAGTTTCTTCCTTCCCATGCCTGTGGCCACCTTATAACTCACAGAAAGCCTTGCAGCAAAGGATAGAATGTGTGTTAGGTAACTGTGAGGCAGGCTGATTGATCCTTTCCTTGGGAGAAGTAGACCTGAACACCAGGTAGTTTTAAGGCAGTTTTTATTTATTTATTAAATTTAAGTGTTGGTAGAGTAAAATTGGCTCTGAGAGAGCCCTCTTTTGTAAATTTTATTTATTTATTTAGACAGGGTTTATTTAGCCTAGGCTGGCCTTGAACTTGCTGTGAAGCCAAGGATGACCTTGAACTCCTAATCCTCTGATCCCTATCTCTCTTTGGTTTTTGAGACAGGGTTTCTCTGTGTAGCTTTGCACCTTTCCTGGAACTCACTCGGTAGCCCAGGCTGGCCTCGAACTCACAAAGATCCGCCTGCCTCTGCCTCCCGAGTGCTGGGATTAAAGGAGTGCGCCACCACTGCCCGGCCAATTCCTATCTCTTAAATGCTGGGATTACAGGCCTGAGCTGCCATAGTCAGCTTTTTTGCTTGGTTTTATTTGTTGACATTATTTGTGTGTGCACGTCTGTGCATCATGGCCCAGGTGTGGAGGTTAGAGAGAACTTGTGGGAGTCAGTTTTCCTTCTGTGATATGAGTCCTGGGGATTGAATTTAGGTCAGCAGGCTTGACAGCAAGTGCCTTTATCTGCTGAGCAGCTCATGGGCCTGGATTGTTGCTTTAAATACAGGATCTCCTATGTATCCCTGACTGGCCTAGAAATCGCTGGCCTTGGGTTTGTGGCCATCCTGATCCTATTGCCTCTGGGTGAGGGGTTACTTCACTCCTTTGCTGGGTGGAGAGTGTAAGCCTTTTGAATATTTTCCTTGGATGTTAGTTCAAGATCTGTACTCCTTCCTGTATTACTGTTAAACACAGATTTTGCAAAGGGGTTGTAGGTAGCCTGATAGCTAGAGGGAGGGGCACGTGCGCAGAATCAGTGCTCTGGAGTCAAATTTCCGGATGGCAGTCAGTGACTTAGGGGCTGTTATTGATGGTGGGGAGAAATTAGGTGACTAAGATAAGATATTCCTTTTTGTGAGAAGTGATGAGAAATCAGACAAGGGAAGCCAGGGCTGAGCTGCCCATCTGTGACCTCAGCATTTCAGCAGGTCTTTGTTTTCATGCAGTCCTTTTCCTCTCTCCCATTTCCTTCCCATTTTTGTTTGATTCAAACGTATTTTGTTAATGTGCTAATACTTGGATGCCCTCTGAGCTTTGGAAAGGCATTTTGTTTGGGTTCTGTCCACTGAGTGCATTTAACTCTGCTGCGTGTCCATCGGAAGTTCCTGGAGCAGAATGAAGCACGCGCAAGTATTAAATTATCTTCCATTCCCTTTGAGTCTCCCAGCTGTAGAATTTATCTTCCTTTAGCTACATAGGAAATCGAGGGCCTGGGAAGCTGGGACTCCTCAGACCACATGCAGCTCTACTGGAGCTGCCAATCAAACACCTTTTCACTTCCCTATATGTCTCCAACCATTGCTTTAGGATTTGGTAAAAGCTTCTTGGTGGGGGTGGTCTGGTTTAGGCAGCTGTGAGAAGGAAATTTAGCACAGCTGAGAGGGAATATAATTATTAATAGGTTTTCTGTATCATGATAATAGGTTTCTCTGATGCAGTAAGCCAGATCAAGCTGAATTGAAAAAATAAAAAAAAACCACGTTTATTTAAGCAAAGCAACTCCTGGGTGAGTCCTCCAGCCCCAGAGTTTGGGGCTGGAGAAGTCATGCGTCCAAACTAAAGCGGGGAGGTTATATAGCCTGTAGGTGAGGGGTGATGACATGATGACATGTCCACCACAAGCTGGGTTTGTGCCCAAGTATGGTCAAGAACTGAGCACTTTAGGCAGGGACTTGGGCTGCTGGTATATTCAGGGGAGGAGCTGCTGCAACCACCAAGAATGTGGAACTGGGCTTTTTGGTGCCTTTTCTTTGTTGGAGATTCTCTGAGAGGGTGGGGTTTGGAGAGAGAGGAATGGGGCTTTCTAGATTAACAGGAGTGAGCTGGAGGTTCCAGCTAAACAATTATGTCAATACAAAGATTTTTGTTAAATAGACAAATAAGAGCCCGGTTAGGTAATGCAAGGCTGTAATCCTAGCACTTGGAAGGTGGACACAGTAGAATCAGGAGTTCAAGACCAGCCTGAGCTATAGAGCATGCTTGAGGCTAGCCTGGGTTACATGTAACTCCATTTTTTAAAAGAACATAAAACCAAATAAAAAAATGAAGAAGTAAAATAAAGAAGATAAATAATAGACCAAGAAGAGTCTGGTTTACATAGATGATTTATGAAAAAGAGATCTGGGGTAGTGATTAAGACTAGAACTATTGAGGGGCAGTGGTAGCACATGCCTTTAATCCTAGCACTTGGGAGGCTGAGGCAGGTGGATCTCTGTGAGTTTAAGGCCAGTCTGGTCTACAAAGCAAGTTCCAGAGCTGTGAGAGGTGTTACACAGGGAAACCCTGCCTCAGGAAAAAAGAAATACTAGAACTATTAGCATCATCAGCTAAGTCTACTTTAGATTCTGGCTGAGCCACTGACTAGCCAGGTGACTTTGTTCTACCTAAGGGTTGGTTTTGTTTATTTGTTTTGGTCTGTAAAGAGAATATATAAACCAGGGTAGTGTTATATGCTTATAATCCCAGCTCTCAAGTGGCTAAAGGAGGAGTGTGCCTGTGAGTTTAAGGCCATCCTGCACTAGTGAGTTCCAAGCTAGCCAGAGCTACAAAATGAGACTGTGTCTCAAACAAAGAAACAAAAAAATGGGTTCAGCGGTTAAGAGCACGTACTGCTCTTACAGAGGACCTGGAATTGGTTCCCAACCCACATGGTGGCTCACAACCATCCATAACTGCAGCTCTAGGGCATCTGAGGCCCTCTTCTGACCTCCACAAGCACCAGGCATACAGGTGGTACACATACATACATGCAGGCGAAACACTCATACACAGAAAATAAAAGTGAATAACTTTTAACAACAACAACAACATAGAGACAATATGTAGCATTTGGGGGCTATAATAATATTAACATACCCATTGTACTGCTTAGGGCAAATACATGCTTAGTAAATGGGTCGTATACTCACAAATATATTTATTCATAAATGTTTTGTACGTACAAAGAAACACATAGAGCACATTTGGGGGTTGTCTAGTTGAATTAAAAGTGATATATATTGTTTTCCATGTCAAACATCCTCATGGTTAAGGTAAATTGGCATGATAGTCAGTAGATTTGATACTGGAGGCCTTCCCCTACCGTCTGCCTGCTGAATTCCTATTTGTCTTTAAACCTGTTCTTTCTTGTCTGATCTTCCAGGAGCAATTGGATTTTGTTCTTTTCTGTGTTTGTTTTGTACTCTGGCCCCTGCTCTGTGGTCGCTTTAATTCAAGGTTCCTGCCATCTCCCCTTTGCGATTGTGAGCATCTGAGACAGGGTTGCCTTACTCATGTTCCCCTTCCCTCTCCTGGTCCTTCAGCTCACGTAACCATTCACTGGACTGGAATGGATTGAATCAAACACCTTCACAGAAAACAGGGCCACATGGAACATTCGCGACTCAGGAGGCTGTCTGATTCTTTTCCAGCCTTATTTTGGATCCAAGACCCTGACACGGTTGTGCAGGAGATTTCTCACCACTGTGGATGTCACTCAAGGTTACTATCATTGCAGACAGACAATGTGGTGTCACTTGCCAGCAAACGTCAGGTTTCCCATAGGCTTCCACTGGAACTGCTGTTCTCTGGGATGTGAATGGCTGCGTGGCTCTTCTGTGGGATGCTAGGGAAGAAGAAGTCAGGTGTTAGTTCAGGAGTCATGCTCAGGTGTCCTGGGTTCCTCTGTGAGAGACTGAGTTTAGTTCTTTGCCATTAGCCTGTCAATAAGAGGCTCTCTTTATTTTTAGTCTCTACTAATGAGTAGATTTGATCTTTGAAAAAAATCAATTTCCTTTGTTTTCTGTGTGTGAGTGTTTTGTCTACGTGTATGTCTGGGTACTATATGTGCGCCTGGTGCCCTCAGAGGCCAGCAGAGGGGGGTTGGATGCCCTGGGGGCTAGGGTTAGAGGTGGGTGTGAGCCAACTGACTGACAGGGTTGCTGGAAATGGAACCCTGGTCCTCTAGAAGAGCAGCAAGCACTGTTAACTGTTGAGCCATCTCCTCAGCCATTAGTAGGTTTTCTTTTGTGACTGTCGGTATCCTTTTTTCTTTGGAGAAACAGGACTGTATTTTCCCATCAATAGTGGTTGTCAGATAACAGTGATACTATAAATGGGAAAATAGAATCTATGTTCTGCTTTTTTGGTGTTATTATTTTTTTGAAACAGCAACTCCTGTAGTTCAGACTGACCTCAAGTTGGCTATATAGCCAAGGATGGCCTTAAAGTCCTCCTGCCTGTACCTCCTACCTGCTGGGATTACAGATGTGCACCACCAAGCCCAGTTCTAGGAACTGTTTCTTTATATTCACATTTTTAATATAGTCGCTATGGCTGTTATTTCAACTGCATTTGAAGAGGAGGCTTCTTTGGAGGACTCAGCGTTCTTGAGAGGGGCATGAGTTTAAATGTATGTGTTTCTCTCTGCCGTGGTTCTTTGCTTTTCTTTTAGCAAGTCTGTGTTTATCTTATTCTGGAATTTACTCTACACACTTTATTGGCCATGGCCCACCAAAGGTGGGATGGTAGGGCTGACTGCCCTGAGTAGATACAATAAGGGATGCATTGACTATATAATTTTGCAGCAATAATAAACCCAGCTGAGGTCAATCTGCTTCTTTAGCTCAGCATGCCCTCCTTACTCTAAACAAACGTCATCTGGGACATACTTTTCCCCAGAGAAAGCGTATTAGCTTCAACTCTAAACAAGTGCTATGGTTACTGTTGAGTTTTAATGGTATACATTCAATCTATAAAATACATTGTGTTACTCATTCCTTCACAAGTGTTATTTCTCTACAGAAATTAATTCAGAGTACTCAAGTTTCTCTTTCTTTTTTTTTTTTTTTAAATCAAGTTTATTTTATTTTGTGGTCTAGAAATTGAACCTAGTGCTTCACGTACACTCAGCAAGCTTTACCATGGAGCTGTGAAATTGGAACTAGGGCCTCATGCGTACTTGGCAAATGCTACCACAGAGCTGTAGCCCCCCCTTAAAGGTTATTCTTAAATGTACGACAAGCAACAGTTCTTGTGAATTATAGAGCTAGCCTCACCCTCCTTCCTCAGTGTCCTGAGTGCTGGGTGATGGGTTTGGGCCACGGTTCTGCAGGGTTCCTACCTTCTCCCACTCTTCTGCTTCCTCCTGAAGGCCTTAACTTCCTGTCTACCACCTTGATTGCTTCTAGGCTTTTCCAGGGACTTCCGACCATCCTATGGCCAGACACAGTGCCTGCTGCTTTTGCTCAGACCCTGTTTAAATGGAAGCCAGAAAATTATTACTTAAACAGCTGGCTCGTGATCACTCTCTATCTCCCTGTCTCCCTCTTTCTATATTATATATGTATATATATATATATGTATGTGCAGCCTGACATACATATATGATATCACTATATATATTTATATAATTATACTTATTATATTATAATATATAATAATTGTATAATTCAATATATATGTATTATATTTTAGAGGGAGAGCATATCTATATCTGTATGTATATATATGTATATACGTATCAGGCTGCACATACTCACTTTTTTTTCATAAAGATAATGAACATTTATTAACTCACATGTTGGATGACAGGATTAGGAAATCTGAGAGTGCCCTGCGCATATGGTTCTGGCTCAGGCTCCTCAGGCTAGCCTAGGGCTGGGGAGGCTACCTTCCAGAACAGTTTTCAGTCCCCAGCTTCGGGCCAGCTGAGTAGCTCTCTGGTTGTGCAGAGCAGCAGCAGCTAGCCTCCCCCAAAGTGTGTGACCCAGACATCTTCATTTAAGAAGTAAGTCCTTAAAAGGTCAGAGTTGAGTTCACTTCAGGGTAGCTGAAGTCTCTGACCCTGTGGTACTGTACTCATGTGTGTTTAAACTATAAATTTGAAGCAAACGATGGAAGCACACTGATCGACCAGGCAGAGACCATATTTTTACAATTCCATCACTCTTTCTGTTTGTTTACAACGTGAAACAGTAAACTTTGAGGAGGATGTCTCTTGGCCAAGTGCACATTTTGGCTCACACTTGGTGTTTTACTGAATTTGGGTGAAATCTTTAAGATGAAAAATTCCCTTAGGAAATTCTTGTTTTAATACAAGGAATAAAGACATGCAATATTACCTTAGTATGAGTTAGCAATTACCTACAGTGTAAACTTATCAATTTCACATTATTAAAATTCAGTTAATTATGCTAATATTGGTATTAGGAATAAGATATTTCATATAAATTACTCAGAGAGGGACATATATACAGGTTTTCTTCTATTTTAAAAATATGTTGTGCTCACTTCCGCAGCACGTATATTAAAATTGGAATGATACAGAGAAGGTTAGCATGGACCCCGCGTAAAGATGACACGCAAATTTGTGAAGTATTCCATGAAAACATGTTAATTAATAGTTTATAACTTTCCCATTGTAGTAGACTTTTTGTGCATAATCACTTACACTGAGCTCAGTAAGATACAAATGCTACAGTCTGTGCTTTTCTAGCCACTGCTAATGTTCTTTTAGGTTTCCAGCTAAAATTAATTTTTCCATATAGAAAAGGTTAAAAATTGATTTTCCCCAGGTCAGATTTGCTGGATACTGTGCTTCAGAGGTGTCTTTTCTGCACAAACTTCCCCATCTATCCCAGCGTCCCTTGCACTGCTCCGGTTACACAGTAAGCTCAGTCTGGCTTTGTATAAACAAATCCCTGGAAAAACTGTACATAACCACGGTCTTTGGAAATCAGACTTAAAATATATATTCTTTTGAACTTGTATACGTGTTCATTTTCTTTTTAAAAACATTCTATTGCAGTTTTATATTGACTTGTTTTGTGTGGGGGATGGGGTGTGCACATGCTACCGTGCTCATGTGGAGGTCAGGGGACAACTTGTGCCAGCCAGTTTTCTTCTTTTGCTGTGTAGGTCCTGGGATTGAACTCAGGACCAGGAGGACCCACGAGGCTTAATCACAGTCACTGTGACAGAGAGTAACTGTGCCCTTTAATTACAGCAAGGAACACAGACTATCCCTTTATGAATACCTCCTTCTCCTCCTGAGGGTAAAGGGATAGTAATGGAGCAGAAACCCAAAATGGATTCAGGGAATGAGCCCCCTGACTCACTGTTAAAGACCAACCCAGAATGTGTCAGTGTCCCTTATACTGAGCTTAAGGAAGAGTATCAGCTTCTTGAAACCCTTTCAGACCCACAGGCTTGACTATGTGCCCTGCATTCACCTGCAGATTTCCCCTCATGTGTTTTCATTTAATAGAATTGCTTAGGGAGAGCTTCTCTGCCGTTCAACCTCCTGACACTTGTGGTGGGGTGGGTCACCCTCTGGTTAGTACTGTCACACTGTCCTAGGCCAGCTAAATACCCATCAAGCACCGTGTATTCTGCTTTGTTGGGCACGTTAAACGCTCTGCTCCTTTCCCTTCCCACAGAGTCCTTGCCTGATGGACGAGAGTTAATCATAGATGCTTGGGGACCGAATGCATTGGTTGAGTGGTGTCAGTGTCTCTCGCTAAGCAAAGGCATTTGAAGAGGGCAGGTGATGGTGTGAGCTTCAGGCTAGTAGGGGAAAGGTGAAAGATGCTTCTAGAGGAGGAACTCTGACTTCAGCATTAGGAAGATCTTAGCTTCCACTATCTGTGAGTCTGGCAAGTGACTGACTTCTTTATGTCTCAGTTTTCTTACCTCAAACATGGAGACAACAATTCTAGTTGCCAGGGTTGTTTGGGATTAAGTGAAGTGCTAGGTGGTAGAGTGCCCAGCATGCTTTGCAGGCTGTGTTAATTGGCAGGGATGCTAGTTCCTCTGAGCATACATCTTCTGGGTCCTCGGAGTTTCTGCCTGGTCGGTTGGTACAATACCCTGGCCTTCCTTGGAGTTAACAGCAAGACTGCTGTCAGCTGGGAATAGCAACATTTGCAAGTGTAAATCTACAGGATGGCTTCATGTGTACTTCATGTAGGTTGTTACTTTGTTCTGAAATCATCTTCCTTTGCTTTGTGGGCATCTTCTTTTTGAGTATGTGGGATGCTGATCACAGTGCGATTGGGACGCTAAAGGACAATGTGTTGGATTGGAGGCAGGGGCTTTTTCCGAAAGGGATCCAAGTTTACTTCTTAAACACTACATATCTGAAAATGATGAGCCTCTGGATTTTCAGCTTGGAGAGGAGTGAAAGCTATTGTTTTCCTGGACCCAGAAAAAGCCCAGGTGAAATATTAAGGAGCCTTGAAAGCCTATGATAAAGATCTTGAGAAGATGATCTGTACTCTTTATTTAACTTACTAATCCAATGGACTTTATTCCATTGGGCTAAGGAGGAAATTAATATTGTTCCCTTCACTTCCATGCTAAACAAAACTGACCCCGGTATGTTTTAAATGAATGACTATGAGAGATGGGAAGAGGTTTAATTTCTCTATAAAATGAGGAAGATGGACAGGTGTGCAGACCTCTTCTGTCCTCACAGGCCCTGATTACAGTGGAAACCAGGAGTACTGAATGGCTGTTGAACACCTGTCAGTCATTCCATATCCTTTAAAGGAATGTCGTCTGAGCTCTGAAAGATTGCATACTTTTAATATTTGAAGAGAAAAATCATTTAAAGGTTTATAAGTGGAGGCTAAGAGAGTAGCAAACAACAAGCGCCTTCCCTGTTATTAACCAGCAAGGCTTTACTTCTACATTGCAGTTAAAGAAATGTCTGTGTTGAGTTTTACTATGTGTTAGGGTGTCCTTGTCATTGTTCTATTACCATGAAGAGACACCACGGCCAAGGCAACTCTTGTAAGAGAAAACATTTAATTGGGGGCTTGCTTACAGTTTCAGAGGTTTAGTCCGTTATCATCATGGCAGGGAGCATGATGGCATGCATGGTGCTGGAGCAGCAGCTGAGCGTTAGACCCTGGTCCACAGGCTGAGAGAGGGACCCCGTGCTTGGCATGAGCTTTTGAAACCTCAAAGTCCACCATCAGCAACACACTTCCTCCAACAAGGCCACACCCCTAATCCTTCTAATGACTAAGCCTTCAAATAGAGAAGCCTATGGGGGCCATGCTCCTCAGACCACCACAGAGAGCCAGGGTTAGGGTTTGGCTCTTACGTTGTACTTTGATCAAATAGTGTACACAGTGTTAAAACCTTTTTCTCCTGCCGTGGGGGTCTTAAATT
>LZPO01044683.1:58662-73111 GCA_001675575.1 Neotoma lepida
CTGTTGTGAGCCACCACATGGGTGCTGGAAACTGAATTCAAGTCTTCTGAAAAAGGAGCAAGTACTTTTAACTGCTGAGACATATCTNTAGCCTATGGCATGCATATATGCATATATGACATAAAGTAGAAGTGAGATTATGTAGGGATACAAAGGGACTAATAGGATGAGGGAAAGGGAGTGTGGATTAGAGGATGTGGTGGTTTGAATAAGAATGGCCCCCATAGCTCATGTATTTGAATGTTTAGTCATCAGAGCATAACGTTATTTGAAAGGATTAGAAGGGCCAGGAGTTATGGCCTTGTTGGAAAAAGTGCGTCACTAAGAGTGGGCTTTGAGGTTTCAAAAGCCCATACCAAGCCCAGAGTCAGTCTCTCTCTCTCTCTCTCTCTCTCTCTCTCTCTCTCTCTCTCTCTCTCTGCCTACAGATCAGGATGTAACCCTCAGCTACTGCTCCAGCGCCATGCATGCCGCCATGCTTCCTGCCATGATGGTAATGCATAAACCTCTGAAACTGTAAGCAAGCCCCCAATTAAATGCCTTCTCTTACAATAGTTTCCTTTATCTTGGTGTCTCTTCACAGCAATAGAGCAGTGACTCTGACAGAGGATATAGAAAGGAATGTGCTCAATATATAGCATTTGCTTGTACAAAACCTTAAAATGCAGTAATCAGAAGTGAAAATGTGTGAGCAGTGGTTCTAGAGAGAGCACTTGGGGTTTCCACTCATAGGTCGCATGTTCAACTCTTGTTGACTCAGTCCCCTCTCATTCAGTTCATACCAGGTCATACCAGTTCATGCCAGTTCATACCAGGGGAGGCATGGGAGCCCACGGAAGGCAGGAACTCCTGTGTAAGGCATTAGATTGTGGGTTCACAAATGGGGCCCAAGGTCATATTGTACACGGGGCTAGGAGTCAGTTTGTACCACGGTAGTAAACAGAGTCCCAGGAACCAAGTGTTTTTAGATGAGTTAGAAATCTCAGCCACAGACTTGTGGTCCACTCTAGAAAAGACTTAACTTGTGTCCCTCAGAGACTGAGGACTTTGCTGTACATAAAGCCACCGCAGTAAGCTGTATTTAAACCATTGGGTTCCTGCCAGTTGTGTGCATTTAACCTAATCTCTGTGGTGATACACAGCCATGAAGTTAACCCCCAAACATCTCCAGAGTTTCTATGCTGCCTATTCCACTTGCTAACACACTTTCATTTTTGACTCCCCCACCCCCTGACACCTCAAAATAGTCAACCACGCAAACCATTTGTTCGCTTTGCTTCTATTTCGAGAGTGGCTTTCCTTCGGGCAGGGCCAATAGAGCAGGTGCAAGAGTTGCTGTTTAGTGCATCTGTAACTGGAAAATAAAACAAAACCGGTACATTTGAGAGATGTGGGAGACCAGCTAGGAACCGCTCCCATGCCGGCTCTTAGCAGGTGACCTTGGAGGGCACCAAGTGGGGCTGTGCTTGGGGATCATCTCAATGACAGTAAGATGAAGGATTCATTTCTGCATTCTGTTGACTTTCCTCCCAGAGAACTCAAGTGCTGGTTGAACTCTTAAGGAGCTANCAGGGTCAGACAGAGTGACAGGAAATAAAAGCTCAGTGCCTTTCTAGGTTACTCACTGTTTTATGCAGCACTAGAATTTTAAAGAACTTTTATCTCGTCCTACCGACTTCCTGATGAAAGACACTGCTAGCCAAACAAGACAAGAAGAGAAACATTAGCAGGGCCTCAGGGACGTTCAAAAATCAAAAAGTTTATTTCTTCTTTTCNAGCCAGAGGCCCTGGGGACTAAATTTATTACCAGTTAGATGGAAATGCTGTGGGGGAGGCTNGGGGACACCATGTGCTTCTCTTGTGCAAATCCAGTAATCCAACCTCCTAGTGGTCACCGCAGCAGTAACCACAGCAGGCCACATGTGTCTGTGTAATGCACCCGCACATCCAGCTTGCGTTTCTAAGATTCAGAATAGAAGGAAGGGCCAGTGTGGAGTCAGGGGGACAAGTNGGACTGCATCTTACTTTATAAGTGATAGAAACATCTGGTCAAAATCCATGCTAAGTTAATTTTTAACCCCACTTTAAAATTCCTTAAAGTAACCCCATTTCTCCCCAGGAGTAAATTGAGCTTTGAGAATCTGGTTTACAGAATGTGACCTTAATTATTATTAAATTATGTAATTATATATAAATTATATAACATTAAATAATATTATTTAAGATAGATAGTTAATAATTAATGATAAGATAATAACTATGATTATATTTATATAATACATTACATAATAATTTGTTTTATATTATATTATATAATATATAATACAATATATAATAATATAATATAAAATGATTATGATAAATAATAATAATTAATAATACAATAATTAAAATACCTTAGACTCACAAATGCCTTCAGGACAGGCTTTTCAAATGCCGAACTCTCCTACTGCCTGCTCACTGCTGATGTCAGTACTCTGTGATTCCAATTTGGAGCAGTAAAGGCCCTGATTTAAGGCTGTGGTCTTCCCTGGCACACAGCTGTACCAGGATGCAGAGTTCAAGTTCAATGCATCTTTCGTGAGTTTATTGCTAACTTCTTCCTTTGCACCTTCATCTTGGTGTGTTCTGAGGTTCAGAGGGAATCAAAGATGTCACTGTTGGGAATGCGTTCCAGTTACTCTAAGTGACAGGCAGAGTGAAAATCCCACTTTCTACTCCCCTCTTCCCTAGAGCTGCCATCTGTTCTAGGATCTATCATCCGTCCAGGAATACCTGTAATGAATATTTTTAGATAATGTTTGTCATGAACTATAAGTAGGGATGACCCAGAAGAGAAATTAAAGACAGTTTCCTAAGTTGAGAGTGGTGACAAAGGCACACAGTCCCAGCATTCAGGAGGCTGAGCAAAGAGGATAAGGCCTTGGCTACATAGCAAAGTCAGTCAGCCTGGGCTACATAAAAAGACGTCTAAAAAATTTAAATAAATTATGAATTTACTGATCTTTATATCCTTTCCCTACTCTGAACAGAAATGTATAAAAAAATTAATAATTACTCATGTTGTTGAAAAAAAAGTAGTGCTTATTTTATTAGTGTTGCTTAAGTAACTCACTCTTCTCATCACTCTTTCAGCCACCTTACAGCCTTCACTAGCTAACACCACATTTCTTATGAAATGTTTATGAAGTANCATCCNGGACAACCAATCAGGAATGCAGGGTGAGTAGAGCATGGCCATTCCTCCTAGGACTCACAAATCAGCACAGAGAATAGAAGCTGTAGCTAGAGTACAAGCAGGCTGAAGTGCTGAAGGAGACACACTGATATAATGACATGGGAGTTATTTCAAAGGACGAGTAACTGCATCTGGGAGTAGAGGGGGTGGTGTCCTGAAGGTATCCAAACAAGGGCTTGGTGGTGGGGAGAATTTGTTATGTACAGAGAGGCAGGGAGACTCAGAAGCACGGAACTAGGGAATTACATGAATGTGTTCAGGACACAGGAAGAGAGATAAAAGANTTTATGAGCGTGTGAGTATTTCAGAACAAGAGGAGATAAGGAGTTGGATCCTGCTCAGTTATAGGCTATAAGTTCAAATATTATTACATGAGAAAATGCATGTGTGTATCTCANAAAGAGTCTGATGGAATNATACTATCATTACCCCCAATCCATGAATAAGGAAACATGCATAAAGTGAATTTATCTAGCTTCCTACTTAGATTCATGTTGGAAGTATGCGGGACACATGTTCCTGAGTCTTTGGGTTAAGTTAGCATTATCTATGATCCCTGTTGAGTCCCNTGATGCTAGATACTAACATGGCTGTATCTACTTTAGTGTGTTGGCTAATAGCCCTGGTGATTTGTAACACTGCAAAGTGCATGGAAACACATTTAAACCANATTTAAAAGTCAGATTTGCAAGTCTGAAAGCTAATCATGTAGTGTATCCCATGAGGATATTACATGACTGTATCATTTGCAGGCACAGCACCATCCATCATTATGTCCAAACTGCCATGTTGCAAAATCACATGACTTAAGCCAGCTGCCCAGACAGTGATTTGTGACTCCCAAGTAGCCCTGTAAATAGCAAGATCTCTAGAGGTATCTCGTTAATTGATTCATTTAATTAAACAGCATTTTCATACTCATTTCCATTACTTTTGTTAGCATATTTTAATTGTACATAATAAAGGGTTTCATTTATTTTTTTCCATTCATGTGTATAATATGCTTTTTGTTCATACTCTCCTCCTCTATTAACTCTTTCTCCTTCTGCCTCCCTGTCTTAGCCAATGTTTAATTGCTGTGAAGAGACACCATGACCATGGCAACTCTTATAAAAGAAAACATTTCTTTGGGGCTAGTTTACAGTTTCAGAGGGTTAGTCCATTATCATCATGGTGGGGAGCATGGAGGCATGAAGACAGACGTGGTGCTGGAGAAGGAGCTGAGAGTTCTACATCCAGATCTGCAGTCATGAGGAAGAGAGACAGCCACCTGGCCTGGACTTTTGAAACCTCAAATCCCACCCCCAGTGACACACTTCCTCCAGCAAGGCCACACCTCCTTTCAAATAGTGCCACTCCCTAGGCATTTAAATATATGAACCCAGGGAGGCCGTTCTTATTTAAACCATCACAACCCTCAACAGTTCCCCCTTTGCTTCCTTCATTTATTTCCCTTTACTCCTGTGTAAAGATGTAATTCTTGTTTTTGTGAGCCTGGCTCATTTTACTTGCCACGATGATCTCCATTTCCACAGCCAGTCTTCGGGCTATTGTGGCAGAGAATCCAGAGTGCTAGGTGCTGCTGCTGTGAAACGATTGCCTTGGCTCAGGACGTGTAGAGTGACAACAAAATTCCAAAAGATGAAGAGCATGACTAAAAAGAGAGGGGTCAGAGCCCAGAGGATAAGTTTGGTTACATTCTTAACACCTTGACCGAGCACATTTGCAATTATTTGTTATTGCCTAAACTGACAAGGATTTGTAGCAAGGAGCAAGCCTATCAAACCATAGTTCCCCAAAAAAGTCAAATGATTTTGTGTTGTCTTTATACTGTTAATAACATGGGTATTTTGACAAAACGTAAGTCCTATGTTATCAACATTTGTGCCCCACCTCATCTCATTCATAGCTTTCTTTAATCCTAACTTCCAAAAAGAAGTAGTAGGACTTGCCCATTTAGAAACTGATTAGGTCATGACAGGTTAGGGCTTTTAAACAGGCCCATGGAAGTCTACCTATTCCTTCTACCATGTGTGAAGGAATACCCAGGGAGAAAACACCACTTCTAGAAGCTAAGAAATGGCCCTTCAGAACACTAAATCAGCCAAACCTTGGTCTTGGACACCCCAGCCTTCAAAGCTGTAAGAAAGAAATTTCTGTTATTTATAGAGTCTATCTCTGCAAGTGTTACAGCTTATTTCTTCGTACAGTTGCAGCAATCCTAGAACCTCATTGACTTTTCATGGACTGGGTGCCTTGCACCCCAGACCTCACTCTCCCAAACTCTCCCAACAGTAGCTCTTATGCCAAGGTGCCATGTTGTCTGGTAAACATGCTTAGGAGAGAAAAACAACACTGCCTCATGCTATGTCCACAACTGGAGTCAATCATAGGGTTGGTGGAGAAGCCAATCCTGCCCTGACTCACCTATGCCCCCCTGACCTCAGCCACTATAAAATGAAAGCTAGGGCCTGGAGAGATGGCTCAGTAGTTAAGATCCCTTGCTCCTCTTCCAGAGGACCTGAGTTCAGTTCCCAGGACCCATTTCAGGTGGCTCACAGCTGCCTGTAATGCCAGCTCTGGGGGATTCAAAGGCCTCTTCTGGTCACTGAAGGTACCCACATTCATATGGCATATACTCATACAGGCACAAATGCATACATACATTTTTTTTTTTTTTACTTTAAAAGAAGGCAGCCAGGTACAAGGGAAGATGGTCTCCATGCCCAAAACTTGGACAAGAAGGAAGAATTGCTTTTCATTTCCTGTTTCAATAGATCAACCCAGGCTACACAGGAAAATTAGGAGGGATAATGTAGCCGAGAGGGGCAGTAGAGGAATGTCCTACACACTTACCCAAGTATTCACTGAATCAGGAGGGCNTGTGTTGTCACCAGGGCTTTTAGTCTGTTCAGTAGCTCTCCCAAGAGAAGTTGAGCACTAGACAAGAGGGCGCCAGGAGTAAGAGATTGCTGTTCCCTGGGAGGCAGATTCCAAAGAAGAGAAAAGCCCAATAAAAAAGTGGTTTGTCCAAAAACTCAACCAGCCCTTGATCACATACCCATAGCTTTAGGCAAGTGGTGGCTTTTGTTGCTGTTGTTTTCATTGTTTTGGGTTTTCTGTTTGTTTGTCCTTTTGATATCATGTTACTACTATCATATTGACACCTCTTTCTCANAAGCTGGTCATATTTATTGCACGGTTTATTAAAGCATGCAATGGTTTAATAAACTGGGGTTGCTTTGACTGGGAGTCAAGCCNTGCTAAGCATATAAAGATTGCATGTGTATATGCATTGAAGATTTATGTGGTTCATGAACTAAATCTGTATGCAAGTGCAAGCACAGATTTGAAAATAAATAATGTGAAAAATTGGATATGGACCTTTCAATGGACTTTGTGCTGTTTACCTTATGTAATTACCTACATAATAAGGCACATTTTAGTCTTTTTATAGTTCCTATTTCTCCCAAGTATCCTGTTGTGGAATGTGGGAGCCCACAGAGGCTTCCCAGTGAGACATTACTCAGGGTCAGAGAATCTGAGCTTGCTTTACCCAGCAGGGCTGCATAAGGAGATGATTTGGCCACCAGTGTGTATACCAGGTATTTGGAAGGGTCTACACTTGGCTGTACAACGTGCTTTGATCTTGCAAGGGGGAGGTCTTTTGCCTCTCCATTGGCATATTATAAAAAGCCCTTTTCAATAAAGGATGAGGCTGGTGGGTGTTGACCCAGGCCCTCCTGAAGCTATCTTGTGTTTCTTTGTTCTTGTTGGCTAGGTCTCTCTTTCTATCTATCATTTCTTAATTCCTCTCTCCTCTACCTAAGAACCCTTCAAAAGATGGAAGCTGGACTCCCACAGTGGAATATTACTTTAACTATGTTAAGGTGTGTTAGATTTGTTTATGCTGCATTTGTTTAACTAGGAAAATATGAGTTACATATGTTTATATTTAATTATGTAAAGATATGTTACTGTTTCACCTTGCCTGCCTAAGGCACCTGATTGGTCTAATAAAAAGCTGAATGGCCAATAGCTAGGCAGAGAAAGGATAGGCAGGGCTGGCAGGCAGAGAGAATAAGTAGGAGGAGAAATCTAGTCTTGAGAGGGAAGAGAAAATGAGGGAGAAGAGAGAACAAGAGAGAAAGAAAGGGAGATGCCCTGGCTAGAAAAGAAAGTAAGATATATAGAATAAAAGAAAGATGAAAAGTCCTGAGACAAAATGTAGATAAAGAGAAACAGATTGAAACAAGAGCTAAGCTAAGACTGAGCATTCATAACTAATAATAAGTCTCTGTGTCATGTTTTGGGAGCTAGTTGGTGGCCCAAAAGAAAGCCTGTGACAATACTCTCTTGTAGATTTAAAAAGCAGTCATTAAAGTTTGGATAACAGGGCAGGATTCAGGTAGCAAGCACTCAGGGGAAATCTCCAAGTTACACTATGTATGATGCCCATCAAAGTTTTTTTTCTTTAAACAAAAAACAAACAAACAAAAAACTCTTTTGTTTATTTTCGAGACAAAGTCTCACTATTTAGAGCAGGCTGGTCTAGAACTTGCCCATTCTCTTACCTCCATCTTCCGCAGTTCTGGCCTTACAGCTGTGCATCATCATATCCAGTTCCTAATTTTTTTTTTAAGGATCTGGTGTTTCTTGGTTGGCCCTTCTTAGCGCATCTTGACAACTTGGGTTCTATCCTTAGCGATTCTTTGGAAATTTCATGTCATGCACCCCAATCCCACTCATTTCTCAGTCCCTCCATATCTGCCCCTCACCCCTGCAGTATTGTCCCCCCAAAATTAACTAAAACCAAAGCAAACCAAACAAACAAACAGCCCACCTCATTCTTCTATCTTTCCAACACCTCTTCATTCATCCTAGTGGCATTGGGAGCTGTGGTGTGTCATGCAGTGTACCCCTTTTGTGCAATCAGCCCCACCCACAAAATGTTCATTGCAATGAGCCATTGGTCTTGTTCAAGGCCTCTGGCACACCATCATCACTGGACCCTTACCAAAACTCCTCTCAGATATTCTGTTGTAGCCCTGAGTCATGGAGATCCTGCAGTAACCATTCCCCATGACCAGTCCCTTTGCACACTCTATCCAACAGGTCATAGATGGGACAGATGTTAGGGTGGGCCAACCCAAGGTGTAGGATGTGGGTCTGGGTGGTAGTTAAGCTGGTCAGGGCCACTGGGACCACCCCCTCAGGGGAGGGGCCAAGCCTGCTCTCCTAGGTCCATGCCGTTGGGGCCAGCTCTCCCACACCTTGAGGGATGGGGCTATCTCTCTCAAGTGTAGGAATCAGCTCTCCCATAGTGAGGGGGCAGTGCCAGCTCTCCTGCTGCAGAGTCCAGTGAGGGTCAGGGCCAGCTATCCTGGAGCCAGTGAGGGACAGAGCTGGCTCAGCACAGCCTTCAGATTCCAACACGCATGGTTCCTTATGACTCCCTGTGGTAACATGAGCCATGAGCATCAGCCCAGACCCTGCTGCTATTGGGCCACAGATTCAGACATGGCCTACAGCAGCAGCCTGGGCCCAGCTCCGTGTGGCTGCTCAGGCCACTTGGATTGGCATGGCCCCCATGGCATCGAGGCCCTTGAACACCAACATGGCCCCAAGTGGCAGCCCAGACCCCTGGCATCAGCATGGCCTTTGATGGTATCAGGAGCCATGGACATCAACTCAGACCCTGTCTGTGGTATGGCCATGTACCCAGACATGTCGCTCAGCAACAGCCCTGGCCTGGACAGCACCATGGTCCCAGGTGGCAGCACAGGCCACAATTGGTATGGCTCCAATGGCAGTGTGACCCTCAGACACCAACATGGCCCCAGATGGTGGCTCAGACCCCTGACAATGGCACTGCCTTTGATGGTATCAACATCAACACAGACCCTGGCTATGGTAGGGCAATGGACCCAGACATGGCCTCATGCTATAGCCCAGGCTCAGATGTCACCATGGTTCCAGGTGTCAGCACAGACCACCTAGATTAGTATGACCCTGGTTGAAGTGTGGTCCTTGGAGACCAACATGGACTCGGGTGTTGACCAGACTCTGGGCATCCGGCACAGCCTTCAGTGATTACTGAAGCCATGGACATCAAGACAGAAAACCCTGGCTACTGCAGGGCCATGGACCCAGACATGCCCCCCACATACACACCAAGCAGCCCAGGCCTGGATATCATCATGTCCTCCGGTGGCCGCACAGGCCACTCAGATCAGCATGGCCCCAGCAGCAGCAGCACGACCCTTGGACACCAAAATGGCTACAGGTGACAGCCAACATCCAGGGCTTCCCTGTGACCTTGGTAACAACATGGACCCAGATATGACTGTAGGCAGCAGCCTAGGCCCAGGTGTAAGAAAAAGCTTTTTTGTGTCAGACCCAAGTAAATACACAGAGCCTTGTATTAATTGTGAACTGTATGGCCATTAGCTCAGGCTTATTACTGACTAGCTTTACATTTAAATTAACCCATTTTGAATGTTTGTCTTTGTTTAGATTGTTGGTTACAAATTGTTATTGGTCATAGTCAATCTCTTTCTAAAAGAAGAAAGGGGATATGATATGGAAATAAGGGCTATAGATATGATAGGATAAAAGGGTGGATTGTTAAACCTACTTTTAAAAAACAACAACTTGTTTAAAATGTTTTACATTGTTATGGATTTTAGCTTATTGATACAAATTTAAAGTTAATTTTGTTATACTGTGTATATATATATATATTTCTACTCTTGTTTAAGGTATTATGTTTATTAATAAACTCATTTAAATTACAATAGATAATTAAAAAATACAAATAAATAGTCTTCTATGATAGTCAAACTTATAGTCATGTTAGTTAAGTTTTCTAGATACACATAGATATATTTCAGTTAGGTAGGTAATCTTCAAACACTTCAAAGACCTACAAAATATGGCATTTAAAATGTTTTAAAAACTTTCTGGACAGTGAGACANGTCTGCTCCTGGCNACACCNATTTACTTCAAAGANAAAGATGGGTGTAAAAGACACTCCATATGGAGTTTATCTTCTTGGCAAAAATAGCCATTTGGACAAAAAACTGTTCTTGCCTGAACTGCTTAAAAAATGTTATGTAAACTGGACATGCAAGACCCATAGAAAGGTGACCACTGAACTTTACAAGACAAGATGGTCCTTCAGGTTCCTGCTTCTCAGAGGAGACTACAGACATTCTATAGGACATAGAGAAAAGTGACTGAGAGACTCTAGGCCTGTAGGCTAAAGAATGGATGCCCCAACATTACAGAAGAACTTTGGGTGACTGTCCAGGTAGCCAGCTATCTCTGTCATTCTAGATTTTTAAGTTACTTACAATATTCTTCCTGTTTACTTAGATAGTATTATATCCTTCTGAGGTCTTTGATGTAAAGACTAGATAGTTATAATTATAGTTTTCCTTAGTTATAATAAAATAGAAATTAGATATAAAACTTTAGACTCAAAAATATAGGATAGATAAAATATTTTCTTTAATTTTGCCAAATACAAATAAATATTGTAACTGTAATTCTTGCTAGATAACTGTTTTGTTTTATGTAATTTTACTATGTTAAAGTTAAAACTTTCCTGTTAAATAGGAAGAAAAGGGGAAATGATGGGAATGTCTTTCTAAAAATGTGTTGCTCTGATTGGTTAATAAATAAAGCTGATTGGCCAATGATGAGGCAGAATAAGGTTAGGCAGAACATTTGAAAGAGGGGGAGAAAAAAAAGAGAGCAGAGCTGGGCAGACGCCATTCCACCATCTAGAGAACAGCATGTAACGGCACACAGATAAAGCCATGTGGAACACGTGGCGACATAGATTTATAAAATAGGTTAATTTAAGATGTAAGAGCTAGCTAGCGAGAAGCCTGCCACGGCCATAGTTTAAAAATGATATAAGCCTCTGTGTGTTTACTTGGGTCTAAGCGGCCGTGGGAGCTGGGCGGGACTGGACAAATTTTCTTCAACACCCAGGTGTCACTCTGGTCCCAGTGGCAAGCAGGCCACCAACATCAGCACATTCCTCACAGCCCTCGAGTCTTCAGAGCTGCCTCTTACAGCAAAGGAACCATTCTGCCTCTTCCTCTCCCGTTTCACCACCTTATACTTGTTCATCATATGGCACCCAACTGCCGGGTACCACAAGGCACCACGCAGGCATGTGATGTTTCAGGCAGGCTGGACCATGAGGACTCAAGCTGCCCTATGGGTGTCTTTCACCTGCTTGAGTCATATGGCATCGGGGGCCTGTGGATGCTTCAGGCAGCCCGGACTGTGNGGTTCCTTCAAAGTTTTAATCTCATTGTNGATGGNTACAGGAGCTGCTGAGCATCTTCCTTTGTTACTGTTGTTCNTGGTNTGACTGTCATGACAGAACTGTCCAGTGCAAACTACTACTTCAACTACTACTTTCTTATTCCATGTTAAANAACTTGGGCTTCAGGGCACAATCATGCCAGTGTGGGCCTAGTTGTCACCCTACTCNTCACCCTCAGCCCCTTTGCTCTGCTTTGTGTTTCTGTGTNACCNTGATCCTCATCAGATANATAATGTGCATTTGTTTATTAGGGATTTTTTTCCTCNCTTGTGTATTCTGTCCCAGATAGTGGATGTCTTAGGCTCTTTTACTTACTGCTTCCTCTGCTCCTGGGACAGTGCCTGAGGAATAGCAGCAAAAACAGTCCACAAATAATTGTCAAATGATGAGAAGAAGGATGAAGATGGCCTTTAATGGTCTCAAAGTCCCTGCATNTCACCTATTAGTTGTGGCCTGAAAAACTGGTTCTTTTCTTTTAAATCTTGTGTCCTGAAGTTCATCTTGGAAATTCTCTTGGGAGAACATTTGAATAGGACTGATTGGGGGTGGGGAGGAAATACTGCNTTCATCTTTCATATTGTTTATATTTTCTTTTTCTANGAGATCTGGGCATGTGGATTTCTTTTTTAGTTCTGTGTCTGATGTAGACAAAGCAGGTTGGGGCAGAACAGAGGATGTGTGGGCTAGGTTCAACCTACAGGTTGTGTATGGCTTCAGTGGAGTGAAGTCAGGTGGGCAGAGGCGGCTGAGCTGGCCTGCAGTATGTGCATCCTGACCTAAACCTGGAGTTTAGGGGTAGATCTGAGGGTTAGAGAGGGCATGTGGAGGGCAGAATCAGGTAGACTCACCTGGCCAGACCCTGGTAAAGGATATACAGTATCTTGAAGGGCAGGGAGGTTGTATCTGGTATGGGAAGGACCTGTAGACTGTGGACAGGTAGGGAGGGTCCTAGCAGAAGCCTACAGAGTTGTGACAGCACAGGCAGGGGTGGCCAAACTAGACTGGGGCTCTAGATAGAGGGTCTGGGCTGAATCTGGGGGCTTAGGGAAGATTTGTGTAGGGGAGGGTCAGGTGGACTCAACTTACTAAACCTTGGTGAAGGATGTGCAGGCTCTGCCTAGATGGAGAGGTTGAAGTTATCATTTTTAAATTTCCAAAGTTTCTTCAGTACAGATGTTATCACAAAGCATAATCAACTGATTTTTATTTATTCATTTATTTTATTTATTTGTTTTGGTGTGTGTGTGTGTGTGTGTGTGTGTGTGTGTGTGTGTGTGTGTGTGTACATGTGGGGGTCAGAAGACAACCTGTAGGAGTCAGTTCTCTTCTTCCACCACGTGGGAGCAGGGTTCACAATCAAGTCATTGGTATTAGTGGCAAGCACCTTTACCTACAGAGCCATCTTGCAGTCTCTGGTTTTATTTTTGGAAGAATAAATGAATTCAATATGCAAGGTTGTCTTCCTGAAGACTTACTTGCTTCATAAAGAGCCATGTGCTTCCAGCTAACATAATTTCTGCTACTGAGATTGACAGCTCTGGGTCTGGACCCCCTTCTGCTGTGAGCCTGGCTTGCTAACATTCTGGATGTCCAATTATAGTTCAGCGTAANGGAGCACTGTCTTCTCACACCACACATAGCTGCTGACCTCACTGCACACTCAGCCGTTCCGTTTCGGGACCTGGAATGGCTCTCACAGTTCTGGAGACACACAGGTGGCATTGCTGAATTGACCATGACCCATACCATTCAGATTTCCTAAAATATATTTTCCTGGGGCATCCNTTCCACAAATGGAAGTATGGCTTGTGTTTGGGTAGGTGGGTCGGTTTCTTCCATGTCNTTTTAAATATGATTTCTTACTTGTGTGAAATGCTTCCTCATTCTGTCAGCCCTTCACTCAAAGAACTTTCCACCCCCNTGTACACATATTAGGAGACCCTCACTCCAGTTCACTTAGTTAGTTCCTACTCAGACTGAGGCAGGGCCAGACATAAGTATGAATGAGAATTTGGAACATATGTAAATATTTAAAAGGTCTAGTGAGGCTTCATGCACACATATTAAGGCCTCAGACANCTGGAACCATCTCCTTTAATATTCCTGTCTTAAAAACTACCTTTGACCCCTTACTGGGCCTAGAGTTGTACATATCTGTCCTGGGCTTCATTCTTTGAAAGTATGGGACCAACCAGGTTCTGTCTTTGAGCAGGAAATGCCAAGATCCTNAACAACTCTGATCATAATTATAGGAGCCCTGTTGGCTACAGGTTGGCATGTTCCCTTGGTACTTTGAAACCTAGCTCCAAGGGGTGGTCATTGGAGTGGCATGTGTCCTGCCAATTTTCATCTCTAATTTTATTAATTTGTGCCTTCTCTCTCTTGCTTTGGTTAATATGACCAGGGTTTGTTGATTTTGCCTATCTTTTCAAAGAGCCAACTTTTTGTTGATCAGTTCTGTGTATTGTTCTTTACTCTCTGTCTGATTAATTTTACCCCTGAACTATGTATTATTTCTTGCGGTCTTCTGCTTGGGGGTTTGGACTGCTCTTGCTGATCTCAGACCTAACTGTGCGTCATCAGGTTACTTGAGACCGTTCCGAGTTTTAATGGCAGCACTNCAAGTCAAAATTTTCCTTTGAAAACTGCATCCTCTGTATCCCAAAGGCTCTGGTAGGCTGTTATTTCATTTTCACCAGATTCTAGGAACTCTGAAATTTTCTCCCTGATTTTTTTTNCAATGACCCAGATCATTCTAAAGCAGTATATTGTTCAGTGTCTAAGAATTGGTGTGGTTTCTGCAGTTTCTCCTGATACTGATTTCTAATCTTATTACACCACAGTCTGGTAAGATACAAGATATAAT
>LZPO01044683.1:91287-103333 GCA_001675575.1 Neotoma lepida
AATTTTTAGAGACAGGGTTTCTCTGTGTAGCTTTGCACCTTTCTTGGAAATCACTCTGTAGCCCAGGCTGGCCTCAAACTCACAGAGATCTTCCTGCCTCTGCCTCCTGAGTGCTAGTATTAAAGGCGTGTGCCACCACTGCCCGGCTTCTAGGAGGTTTTTGGTGGAATTTTTTTTTTGTATTTCTTATATATATGTATAATATATCATCTACAAATATGGATGATTTCACTTCTTCTTTTCCTGTTTGTATCCCTTTTCTTTCCTTCTCTTGCCTAGCTAGTGTTTTAGCACTATGTTGAAGAAGAGTGAGGGCTAGTGGACAGCCCTGTCTCTTCCTAATTTTGATTGAATAGCTTCAAGCTTCTCTCCATTTAGGATGATGTTGGCTGTGGGTTTGTCATATACCTTTACTATGTTGGAGTATGTCCCCTTCAGTCCTACTCTCTCTAGGCCTTATATCAATTATTGTGAAGGCATGTTAGATTTTGTCAAAGGCTTTTTATGCATCTATTGATACGATCACATGAATTTTTCCTTTAAAACTGTTTATATGATTTATTACATTTATAGGCTTATGTATATTGGACCATCCCTACATCTCAGGNATAAAGCCAATTTGATTAGGCGAATGACCTTTTTCACATGTGCCTGTATTCAGCTTGCAAGACTTTTACTGAGGATTTTTACATCTATTTTCATCAAGGATATTGGCCTGTAGTTTTCTTTGCTTGTGTCTTTACCTGGTGATGGTGTTAGAGTAATATTGGCTTTGTAGAAGGACTTTGGATGTGATCCTTCTCTNTCTATTCTTGAGTAAAATGTTGATTGCTGCTCTTCTTTGAGAGTCTGGTAGAACAACAAAAGCCCACCCAGCTCATTGGTGCTACCCTATACTCTTGGGTGTGGCCATCCACTGTAGCACAGTCAACCCAAAGATCCCAGCTCTTCCACACTCCTCCTCCAAATGTCTATGAACCACACAGCCATGGTTATCATAGTAACAGCCTCAGTTCTCAGTACCAGTTTTCTGCATTGGTTACTTTTCTTGTTAATGAAGTCAAATACCTGACAGATGCAACTGGAGGATGGGTTTGTTTTGGCTTATGATTTGAGAGCACAGCTCATCATGGCAGGGGAGGTACAGGGCAGAAGCATAAGGCAGCTGGCCACCTTGTGTCCAGAGTCAGGAAACAGAGATGAATGTTGGTGTTCAGGTGGAATTCTTCTTATTCAGCCCAGGACTGGGGCCTGTGGGATGTTACCATCCACACTCAGGAGGTCCCTGCCCAGCCAAACCTTTGGGTAAACACCTTTAGATGTGTGTTTCACGGTGAGTCTAAGTCCCATCAAGGTGACAATTGAGATTAACCTTTGTATTCATCANCAACCCTATGACACAAGTGTTGTTTTCTTTTTTAATTATTTAATAATTTCATATGTGTACATACGTTATTTTGAACATATACACCTACCATCACCTTCTCTATCCCCTCTCACTCCTGCTGAATACNCTCCCAAGAAATTCCTCTCTGTCTCCTCTCTGTTGTCCCTCTCTGTGTCTCTCTCTGCATCAATCCACTGAATCACTAACTAGGGTTGCTTGTATGAGCATGGGCAGGGAATTATTTACTGGAGCATGAGTAGCTACCCAGTGGCTACACTTCTTAAGAAAATGACTTGTCCTCCCCCCAGCAGCCATTAACTGCCAAGCCCCTCCTCCATCCATGACGGAGTATCGGCAGCCTCATTTTCTACAGTCGTGTAAAGATAACCAGAGCTTCTGTGACTTCATGAGTGTAATGGCCANGTCATGTCCAGATGTCTATTTACAANATTCCTCCTCATCCTTTAGCCAATATTTTGTCTGCCCCCTCTTCTGCAACGTCTCCTGAACCTTGGAGGTAGGGGAGACCTCCAAGGTCATCTATAATGTCCCATATAGGTCTGAATCCCTAACAGTTCACTCAATTCTCAGCANTTTAACCAACTAGGTTCTTTGCATTAAAGGACACATACTGCATNAAGGGTCTCTGACCAAGGCTGAAAGCAGCACTGGCCTTTGGCTAGCTATAAACATATATATTTAGAAGACAGTTTGACAATATATCCATGTACCAAAGCATCAGTAGTAGATTCCTCTCTAAGCTTATGACTTACTTTATCATTGACTTTTAACCAGGTTGCATATCAGGTATGAATTCCCTCTAGCAAAGGAAACCTCAACTCCAAGCAGAAGGCACTGAGTTACCCCTATAGCAATTATGCCACTACCGCTCCACTGTGCACAGCTTGCTTGGTAGCACAGTAAACTATAGCATGCTGAGTGAGAATAGCAATGACTTTTCTGCCTGTGTAGCCTGGTTAATATCTTCAGCACTTTGAAAGCTAGCCAGCAGAGAGGAAGCTTCCAGTTCAGCCCAGCTCCAGCTTAAGGTATCTGTGTCACCCTGGCCAGCAACTTTTAGGGATATGTAGCAAATCTAGAGGTTTTTAGTTAAATAAGTCACAGCTTTTAGAAACAGCATTAGCCAATGCTACCTCTCTTTATGCCCTTTTTAAAAATTTATTTTTAATTAGCCTACAAGGTAGTAGGTTTCCATACATAGCTCCTAAGTTTTGGTTAATTATTCCCCCACCTTCTCCTCTCTTCCCTCTCCCTACCCTCATCCCTTCTTAACTCTTTCTAGCCCCAGTATTACACATACACCAGGCTGCTTCAATCCCAATCCAAGTGCTGACAATGGCCAGATGCCCCTACATCATCCATTCCCAGGGCTAGTTGACCCAGTGGGTGAGAGCGTTGTTTTCTTCCTGTAGTCAACAGAGGCTGAAAGATGTCCAAAGATCACACTATGGATACGTAACGGCATTGGTACTGGTACTGTGTTTTCATTATCATTCAGTGTGAAATGTATCTAATTTCTCTTGTAATATCTTCTTTCAGTCATAAATTATTTAGAAATATATTGTTTAATTTCCAAAGTTTGAAAGTTAAGTGGTTTTCCTGGATAACCTGCAACTATTTCTAACTTCATTCCATTGCTATCAAATAGTGTATTCTACACAGAAACCCTGTGACTTAAATGCTTTTATATTGGCCGAGGCATTTCTGGTGACTCCATGAATACGTCATGTACACATTACTAGAATTTGTATCTTACAGTTGCATGTAATGTTCTATTAAGTCAGTGATTACTAATGTTCAGATTTTGCTAACTGAAATTTTTTTCTAGTTCCATCAATTGTTGAGTTAACTTTTTCATATACAATTGTGAATTGCTTATTTCTGTCTCTAATTCTGTCATTTTAGTTCATGTATTTTGAAGCTCAATAATTATGAGCACATACATATATGATTGTTACATCTTCATGTTGTATTTATATTTGTACAATTATGAAATTCTATCATTAGTAAAAAANTTTTCCTTTAAGTCTATTTTACCTGACACTAAAAAAGCCACTAGGATCTCCTTATGTTAATTATTGCCTTGGTAAATATTTTTATAACCACTTATTTTCTACTTATCTGTGTCTGTACAGTGAGTCTCTTATAGACTGCATATTGATTTTGCTTTTGTATATCTATTCTGGCAACTTGTGCCTTCTAATGCTTTGCCATTAATATCTAGTATCATCATGAATACATTTGTTTAACATGACATTGTTGTTTGTCCCCCCCAACTTTCAATTCTTCTTTTGAATTCCCAGATATAGTCTGCATATCTTAAATAGTTGCTCTAGAACTATATTGTCTAATACAATAGTCATCAGCCACTTGGGGCTACTAAATGCTTAAAATGTGACTAACCCAAAACAAGACATACTAAAGTCTAAAATGTACCCATGATTTAAAAATTTAGTATGTGCCGGGCGGTGGTGGCGCATGCCTTTAATCCCAGCACTCGGGAGGCAGAGACAGGTGGATCTCTGTGAGTTCGAGGCCAGCCTGGGCTACCGAGTGAGTTCCAGGAAAGGCACCAAAGCTACACAGAGAAACCCTGTCTCGAAAAACCAAAAAAAAAAAAAATTGGTATGAAAATATACAATAGCATTATCAGTAATTTCATAAAAATTATGTGTGAAATGATAATATTTTGTATATGCTACAGTGAATAAATAGCTTACTAGCATTAATTTTAACTATTCATTTTTATCTTTCTAATACAGCTACTCAGGTTTTTAGATTGCATATATGACTCATATTTCTATAGGACAGTATTGCTTTAGACTAGTGGTTCTCAACTTGTGAGTCATAACCCCTTTGGGGGTTGAACAGGGGTGCCTAAGACCATCAGAAAATACAGATATTTACATTATGGTTCATCACAGTAGCAAAATTACACTGAAGTAGCAATGAAAATAATTTTGTTTGGGGGGGTCACCACAACAGAAGGAACTGTANTAAAGGGTCGCAGCACTGGGAAGGTTGAGAACCATTGCTCTAGACACTTTGGCNTGCACATAAAATTTCCACAGACTTTATACATACATGTTATATGTACACTTCATGGAAAATATGGAGACTAAGCTGGGAGTTTAATCTGCTGGCAGCATGCTTGCCTAGAGTGTGATTCCCAGCAGCTCAAAACAACAACAAAACAAAACAAATTGTTGTGAGGTGGATACTGGAGACATAGCTTAAATTGATTCTGCACTTGCCCAGGAAAAATTAAGCTCTGGGTTTAATTAGTACCATGTAAAACCAGACATAATGGCTGCACACCTGTAATCCCATCATTCAGGAAGTAGAGGCAAGAGGATCCGAAGTTCAAGGTCACCCTCAGCTACATAGCAAGTTTGAGGTCAGCCTGAGATATATGAAACCTTGTCTCATGAAAACCAACAACAACAAAAGAACCAGCAAAAGGACGAAACCCTTACACCTGTNGATTTCTTTTTACACTGTGACCAATTCCTTTGTGCTTTAGATGTCCCCTGTGGCACTGACATAATTGTAAACTTTATGACACACTGTTTTCATTTTTAGTTTGAGGAATCATATTTACTTTAAAAGAACTGAGTGGGCAAATAGTACTTTAAGTTCCCCCTAGATGTTTATCATCTCTGGTGCTCTTGGAGATTCAAGATCCTGCTGGGTTTCCCTTTTNGGAATCTTTTACAGAACTTTTCCTCAGGTTCTAGTGAATGTAGTTCCCACAAATTCTGCTGCCCAGCTGCTCTTCAAATCAAAAATTCCTGTTGGAACTGTAGCTGTCATGTGCAGTACCAGCTGTAGCTTGCTCTTAGGCTAAAAGCCATCAACACACTCTTTGCAACTGCCAGCTCCCTGTATAATCATCCTCACTTTTTGCTCCATGGTGTCTTTAGTATCTTCTCCTGCTCCCCACACCTCCACTCTTACCTCCAGCTTACAGTTACAATGCTGTAAGCTAATTAGAAACTTAAGGAAAAGGGAATTGCTCATTTAAAGATGACGTGGAGACTAACAGGGTAAAGAAACACTTAAAACTATAAGTTAGACATAATTGATTCTGAAGTCCACCAGCCATATTTACTCAGAATCTTCTGCTAGCTTTTCCCCAGAGCCTCGGCACATCAGAATGTTAAAAACCTGAGATCTGCCTATAAATATTTTATATGCATTAAGCAAATAGAATTGTAAACCCCAGCCAGCTGCTGCCCCGAGCCCGTCTGAANCCTTCTTACCCTTTCAGCTGTCTCTCAGCATGCCCTGGACCTCATCATGATCCAGAACTGAAGAATTATACAGGGAACCTCAGAAAGGTCTCTGAGACTCAGCTTCAACACTGTGGCCTGAGTCCTTTCTGGTTAGTAGGGGCCCTGTGTTTATCAGTTGTGTTTTAAACATCACCTCTACACCTACATGCCACTAACAAAGTAATCATCTAATAACAGAATTGTCTTAGTTAGGGTTACTATTGCTGTGATGAAACACCGTGACCAAACCAGCTTGGGGAGGGAAGGGTTTGTTCAGCTTATACTTCCACATTGCAAGTAATCATCAAAGGAAGTCAGGATAGGAACTCAAGCAGGGCAGGGACCTGGAGGCAGCAACTGATGCAGAGACCATGGAGGAGTGCTGCTTACTGGCTTGCTCCTCATGGCTTGCTCAGCCTGCTTTTTTATAGAACCCAGGACTATCAGTCCAGGGATGGCCCCACCTACAACGGGCTGGGCCTCCCCCATCAATCACTATTTAAGAAAATGCCCTGCAAGTTTGCCTACAACCCAAACTTGTAGAGATATTTTCTCAACTCAGGTTTCCTTCTCTCTGATGACTTTAGTGTGTATGAAGTTGATAAAAACCAACTAGCACAAGAATATTTAGCTTTTAGTCTGAAACATACAGATCACTTTTCCAAGTTCAGGGTTTCCCTGAAAGCCCATTACGTGCATGAATAAAACATTGGCTATCTAGGTTCTTCCAAGGACCCAGACAAGGCCTACATTTCCTCTGCTATAAATGTAGCTTCTTGCTTTTGGTTTACTTTTGTCACATCTTGTCTCGCCAGCACAACTTACATGTTGACTGCTCCATCATTTCCAGAAAACTGCTGTCCGTCCATGCAGTAATGGATATCTTATAACTTCTTGCTTAGCAAAGTATTTTTAAATTTCCTCAAACAAACCCAACAAGGGGACATTCAACACTAAGTGCGATTTTGGAAAGTAACTGCAAAACCCAATGAGAAAGGACATATGTCCTTTAAAGAAATGTGAATATGAATATGACGATTTGAGCAAAGGGAGAAAAAACAGCCCCACATTGAGCAGATCTTTCTGTCTCNCACTGTGTCCTAGTGGGCAGGCACACGAACAAGTGCTGGGCTGGGGGCGGGGTCACGAGAACACCGATCCTTTCTTTTAAATCCTCTGGCAAACCCTATATACTATATAAGGTTCACTAAATTCTAGCTACATATNTCGCTTCAAATATGGTAAATATGATANGGTAAATACTGCTAAAAGGGTCTTCTTTTCACGATATTTTGTAATTTTACATGGATTCCTAAATTTTAATTAATTGATGTTAAGGAAGACATTCAATGTAGTAGTAATTCACTTTCTGGTTAAGCCGTTCAAATGTTCCCATTCCAAAACTACTGTGCATTTGAACCAGGGAACTGCTCATTGCTGCTGGGTCAAAATTGCTTGGAAATACACCCTTTGGGAGATCTCATTTGAAAACACACACCTTTCTAGAGTCATTTTCAACATTTGAGACTTGAAATAATGTCACTGAGATGTGCATCTCTCTTAGTATCTTTAAAACACATTTTGTTTAAATAAGAATGAACCTACTTTATGCAATTATGTGTTTCTAGTGTAGTATTTCAAAGTCCAAAGCACAACTAAATTCAACATACCCTTCTCTTTCAGTGAGCTCTTGACTGTGACAGCGCTGTGGCTAACATGGCACCCAAAAAGAAGGCTATCAAAAAGAACAAAGCGGAAATCAATGAGATGACCATCATTGTAGAAGACAGCCCCCTAACCAAGTTGAATGCTTTAAATGGGCTCCTAGAGGGAGGCAACAGCCTTAGCTGTGTTTCTTCTGAACTAACAGACACTTCCTATGGCCCCAACCTCCTGGAAGGTTTAAGTAAAATGCGGCAAGAGAGCTTCCTGTGTGACTTAGTCATTGGTACCAAAACCAAATCCTTTGACGTTCATAAATCAGTGATGGCTTCATGCAGTGAATACTTTTACAACATCCTTAAAAAGGATCCATCAACGAAAAGGGTGGACCTCAATGACATCGCCCCTTTAGGCCTAGCCACAGTGATTGCATATGCATACACGGGAAAGCTGACCCTCTCNCTATACACAATAGGAAGCATCATTTCTGCTGCTGTGTACCTTCAGATCCACACTCTGGTGAAGATGTGCAGTGATTTTCTGATACGAGAGATCAGTGTTGAGAACTGCATGTATGTTGTTAACATTGCTGAAACGTATTGCTTGAAAAATGCAAAAGCAACAGCCCAGAAATTTATCCGGGATAATTTCATTGAATTTGCAGAATCAGAACAATTTATGAAGCTTACATTTGAACAGATTAATGAGCTTCTCATAGACGATGACCTACAATTGCCTTCTGAGCTGGTGGCATTCCAGATTGCAATGAAATGGCTAGAATTTGACCCAAAGAGAGTGAAACATGCAGCCGATCTTTTAAGTAACATTCGATTTGGTACCATTTCTGCACAAGACCTGGTCAATTACGTTCAAACTGTACCAAGAATGATGCAAGACGCTGATTGTCATAAACTCCTTGTTGACGCTATGAACTACCACCTGCTACCTTATCATCAAAACACGTTGCAATCTAGGCGAACAAGAATTAGAGGTGGCTGCCGAGTTCTCATCACTGTTGGGGGACGCCCTGGCCTGACTGAGAAGTCCCTTAGTAGAGACATTTTGTATAGAGACCCTGAAAATGGATGGAGCAAACTTACAGAAATGCCAGCTAAGAGTTTTAACCAGTGTGTGGCTGTGATGGACGGATTCCTTTATGTAGCTGGCGGTGAGGACCAGAATGACGCAAGAAACCAAGCCAAGCACGCGGTCAGCAATTTCTGCAGGTACCCAGTGCTTTGTTGATAAGGCAAATAAGNCGAAATATGGAGAAACTGCCTTGACCAAGAATTAATGCCTAATANCTTAGCTCATTGGCCATACAGTAGTAGTAATGCTTTAGATACTCTCCACATTTCATATAAAGTGCATCTAAGATACATGTACCCTAGATTTCTTTTTTTACTTTTAATATTTGTCACTTAGCATAAAAAGGGATGGATTTCATTTTGGCATTTTCGTACATACAGGCTATTACACTTTCTTATGCGTACCTCTTGCTCACTGTCCTCCCGTGCTCCTGCCTCTCTCTTATTGGTTCCCTTGCTGCTTCCCTGGAATTCTCCCTCTGCCTCCATGTCACATAAATTCCATTACCACCCTGCCCTTAAAATCTCTTCCTCCCCTTTCATGGTCATACATACACATCAAACATAACCAAGAGACAAAATTGTTATGATATTCCTTATTGTCTCATTATATATGTGTATCCACCACTTACCAAGAACTCAAATGGAGAAATGGATCAGTGGTTAAAAGTACAACTACTCTTGCAGAGGACCCAAGTTTGGCTCCATATCAGGTGGGTCACATCAGCCTGTAACTCCAGCACCAGGGCATCCAACACNCTCTTCTGGTCTCCAAGGGAACCTGCACTCACACACATATTTCCACGCACAGACACACATNCACACAGACACACTTTATATACATACATATGTATATATACATGCATACATATATACACATTACAATGTAATCATTTATAGGTAAATATATATATTTATTATACATTATATATAATTTATATTTACATATAACTGTAATGAATCAATATAATTATTTGGTATTATAGCATNTATTTTATGTAATTTAAAGATACATTTTATATTTATGTGTATAAATATATTATTTTTAAGAATAATCTAAGCAATTGATTTTCAGACTTTTTATACCTTTTCAGTTCTGGGCCTCGAACCCAGTGTCTCACCTATGTCAAGCAAGCAGTCTGCCTCTGAGCCCCAGAACTGAGCCCACAGCTTCAGCCCCAGTGCTCAGTTCTTATCTATACTTACAATTTTGTTTGGGAGTGAAACCGGACAAAGGTGGACTCTGTTTACAGAACTTCTGAACTCTGTGAACAAGGAAGCACAAGTTCACAGGCTCCACTTCTTTCCCTTCTGCGGGGTCTCTCACCGTTTAATACTCAAGACAATTTTCTTTGTATTGATTTATATACTGAAAACACTAGGGCACTGAAAAAAAATCTATAAACTACTTTTACCAGTAGGAAACTAGTAAGGGAGACGAAGCCTTTCTTGATGCTTTAGACATAATTCCATTAGTCTCCTTCTGACAGGCTTAGAGGGGTGGCTTAGTCTCCTTCTGACAGGCTCAGAGGGGTGGCTTAGTCTCCTTCTGACAAGCTCAGAGAGGTGGCTTAGCTTTCTCTCAGGTAATGAATGGCCAGAACAGACATGCCAAGGAGAAGTTTGTTAGAAGAAGAAATCCAATCAGGCAACTCCNATCCTAATTAAGCAGCAAGAAAGAGCTAGGGGGTCATTGATGTCTGAAAAATAGGTAGAATCACCTCTAACATACAGGTTCCCTCTTCAGGTACCCAGCATCTGTCTTGTGGCCCTTTTTGCATGTCTCTTAAATCCCGGGGTCGGGGGCGGTGTTAGAGTAAAAGTTCTGTGGGATCGTTTTTGTTGTTGTTGTTGTTATTTTGGTTTTGTGTTTGTTTGGGGCAAGGGGTATGGCTAAAGGAAACGTCTTCTGAATAGGGAGAGAGGGGAGTGTCACTTTTTTTTTTCCTGAATGAGAGGAGGAGGAGCAATAGCTGTGTGTATGTGGGATGGTGGTGGTGGTGGTAGTAGGGTCAGGGTTCCCACTTATGCGNTGCTGGGCAACATGAGTTCCCCTGCTTCAGCGACCAAGCTGTCCTCTGTCATCTCAGGTACGATCCTCGCTTCAACACTTGGATCCACCTGGGCAGCATGAACCAGAAACGCACGCACTTCAGCCTGAGCGTCTTCAACGGGCTCCTGTACGCGGTGGGTGGCCGCAACTCGGAGGGCAGCCTGGCTTCCCTGGAGTGCTACGTGCCCTCCACCAACCAGTGGCAGCCCAAGGCGCCGCTCGAGGTGGCACGCTGCTGCCACGCCAGCGCCGTGGCCGACGGCCGCGTGATCGTGACGGGCGGCTACATCGGCAGCGCGTACTCGCGCTCCGTGTGCGCCTACGACCCCGGGCACGACGCGTGGCAGGAGCTGCCCGAGCTGAGCACGCCGCGAGGCTGGCACTGCGCGGTGGCGTTGGGCGACAGGGTGTACGTGATGGGGGGCAGCCAGCTGGGGCCGCGCGGGGAGCGCGTGGACGTGCTCACAGTGGAGAGCTTCAGCCCCGCAGCGCGCCAGTGGAGCTTCGTGGCGCCGCTGCCCGTAGGCGTGAGCACCGCGGGNGTCTCGGCGCTGCACGGCCGTGCGTACCTGCTGGGCGGCTGGAACGAGGGCGAGAAGAAGTACAAGAAATGCATCCAGTGCTTCAACCCTGAGCTCAACGAGTGGACAGAGGACGACGAGCTGCCCGAGGCCACCGTGGGCGTGTCCTGCTGCACACTGGCCATGCCCAACAGCGTGTCCCGCGAGTCACGGGCCAGCTCGGTGTCCTCCGTGCCGGTCAGTATCTGAACACATAGCTTCCCGGAGGCTCGTGGTCAAACTGTGAGTGGGCCACGGGGAAAATATGCACCATTTACTACAGTGATGGTGATTCAAATTGATCTAGAGGAATGTCTGGGCGGCTCTAAAATCTTAGTTTGGCATCATCTACCTCAGTCTTTCCCCACCTCCCACCAACAAAATAAAGGGCTGTAGGCAACAGAGGAAGCAATTTCGTTCTGCAACCACTGGGTGGCAAACGGAGTTTGTTGCAGGCACTCTTCCAAGGAGCATGCTTCCCAAATTCGTAGCTGAGATTTTCTTTCCTACATGTGAAATTTACGTGACTATGCAATTTCCTATTCAAAGGTGTATTTTCCTCTCTGTTCCTTTTGGGGGAATGGAAAATACTCATTTCAAATTTTCAAATGAAAATAGTCTATATCTATAAAGACTTAATTTTATATTTCAACACAAGAATTTCTGTCCCCTTACTTGAGTGAAAAGAACTTTTAAAGACATCTCATGATATAATCACAAAGCTTTAAACAAGATGTGGCCAGAAAGCAACACATTCTACCTGGCAAACAATAAAGTAACAGTTTGGGGTTAATGGCGTGTACCCTCATCCTCCTGGAAGCTACGGTCATTTTCTATCGTAAAATCCTACTCTCAGAAAAGGGACGGGTTTCGGTCATTTAATTTATAGTGTAAATTTAAATCATTTGGCATTTTTCTTAGAAATGATTGTATCTCTTATCCATTTCTTATCCTTATATATTGAGAGACTTTTTTTATTTTTTATTTTATTTTTTTTTTTT
>LZPO01044684.1:39242-55175 GCA_001675575.1 Neotoma lepida
GATAGTATACATGTAATATCACATTTCCAACCTTAGAGGAGACATGTGATGGGCGTCAGGCACACTGGAGCTCCAGTTCCTCAGATCATCATTTTCAAGTCAATTTCCTCATTTATAAAAATAGAATCCCCATGGCCCTACTACAGCCAGGGTCTGTGTTGATGTCCGTGGTTCCTGTTGCCATNGAGGGCTGCCACCTGGGGCCATGGTGGTGTCTAGGGCCATGCTACTACTGAGGCTGTGCTGATCTGGGTGGCCCTCGCTGCCACCTGGGGCCATGGTGACAACCAGACCTGGCCTGCTGCTGAGGATCATGTCTGGGTCCATAGTCCTACCGCATCTGGGGTCTGTGCTNAAGTCCGAGTGCCGTATTACCACCAAAGGTCGCACAGAAGCCCAGGGTTGGGGCCACAACCTGAGGCTTTGGTAGTGTCCAGGGGCCATACTGCCACCAGAACCATCCCAACCTGAGTGGCCAGTGTTTCCACCCAGAGTCAGGACGTCATCTGGGCCGAAGCTGCANCTGAGGGCCATGTCTGAGTCAGCGGTCCAGATGCAGCTGGGTCTATGTTGATGTCGATGGCCTGTGTCACCTCANGGGGCCATAGGANCCATGTGAGATNAAATCAGAGGGCCTTGCTGAGCCAGCGCCACCCTTTGCTGGCCCAGGGAAAGCTGGCCTTGCCTCTCACTGGACACTGCAGCAAGAGAGCTCGTGTCTGCACTCAGGAGAGATGGCCCCACTCCTTACCACAGGTGAGGGTGAACCAACCCTGAGGGAAGGGGAAGGCNTGTGGGGGAGCTGACTCTGCCTCCTTGCCTGAAGTGAGTGGCCCAAGTGGCCTGGACTGACCAGCTCAGCTACCACCCAGGCCCACAGACGGCCTTGGGTTGGCCTACCCTGACATCTACCCCATTTAGGACCTACTGGAGCTTGTGAAGGGACNGGTCTTATGGAACAATACCCACAGGATCTCCATGACACTGAGCAGCCACGGGATATCCCAGAGGAGTTCCGGTGAGGATCCAGTGATGATGATGTACCAGAAACCAGAGGCCTTGAACCAGACCAGTGACTCAATGCAATGAACATTTGTAAGTAAAGCTGATTGGACAAAAGGGTATACACTGTGTGACACACCAAGGCCCTCAATAACACCAAGATGAATGAAGATCTGTTGGAGAAGCCGGAAAGAAGAAGAATCAAAGGGGTTTTTTGTTTGTTTTTTGTTTGCTTGCTTGCTTTGTTTTGTTTTGTTTTGATTTTTTTATTTTGCTTTTGTAGGGAGGTGCTGGAGGGGTGAGGGGAGGATATGGGGGTACTGGAAGGTTGAGCAGAATTGGGATGCATGATGTGACATTCCCAAAGAATCAATAAATAATTTAAAATTTCAAAAAAAAATAGAATCCCTGTTAAATGCTCAGTGCAGTTGTAACCAACAGGCAAAGGATTTTTTGTTTCTTGGCATGTTAATTTGACATTTATCAAAACAGAGATTCAGCAGTTGCATAAACTAGAACAGAATCCAAATAGATAAAACATTAAAAAATAGAATTGTATGAGTACTGGAGGAACTGAGTATAATGTACAAAATAAAGAACATTCCAGAAGCTCACACAAGAAGGCAGACAGGCTACAGTCCTTGGGACCTGAAGAATGATAAAAGAGGAATCACCTGGTTTTCTTAGGCTTTCCTCTTGCCTAATACATATTATACTGAGAGCTGGAGAGACTGGCAGCCCGCAAGTACTGATGGGAGCAGATGGAGCATGAACAAACTCCTCCCCTCTGGAGTCCATATGACAAAATGGTAAGCAAGACAGAAAATGGCAGTCCTCTTTCCACAAAATGAGATGAGAAATTGCAGGATTTGACACCTCCCAGGAATCTACTAGCACAATCCAATGGGGAATCTAGAGTTTACAGTCACCCAGCTANAGGGTGGTTTCCTAACTTCCCTGCTGGGATGCTGTCAGAGAAGACTAAATGAAGCCTAGGACTTCCCTGCGCACTTGGTAGTAAAGACCATATAACCAACACCATATACTGGTAGATATGCAGTGTCTTGTGCTTCCGGGTTAATCTCAGCAGAGCCCTGGTGGGGAACTTAATTTCTCCTGAGGAGCAGTGATAATATGTAGCCTCCACCCAAATGGTATCTGTGGAGGCTGGGTGGGAAAGGTGGACTTCCCTATCTAGCAGTAATGAGTGACATCCCACACCCTCTGCCGGTGCAGGTTCAGAAAAGGCCAGGGGCTTCTGACTGAATTGTATCTCCCACTCTTCATTCATTGCTGAAGTCTTAAGACCAGGAACTTCAAATAGCACCTTTGCTACATGGCAAAACAATAAAAATAATGGTAGATTTCCAAAACTATGGATTCCAAAGGAAAGGGAACACACTTTTTTAAATGATGAAAGAGAAAACAAAAACTACCCCCTAAACAACAACAACAACAAAAACAAACAAACAAAAAACCATTGACCTCAAATTCTATTTCCTGCCAAAATAAANCACAAAAGCATTGGACTTAACAGGAAGTCAAGACAATTGCACCAGGAAAAGAACCAAGAAAATTTGTCACTAGTAGACCATGCAGAATGGCTAGAGAAAGGCTAAGGATGAAGAGTTGGCACAGCCTTTAAGAGTGCTTACCGCTCCCAAGTTCCATTCCCAGCTCCCACATAGGAAGCTCCCAACTACCTATCAGTTCAGCTCCAGAAATCTGATGCCTCTGACTTCCTCAGGCACCTGTACTCACAGGCATGAATACCCTACACAGGCACATGCACACACACAAATCTAAAAATAAAATTAAGGGCTGGAGAGATGGCTCAGGAGGCTCTGGTTGCTCTTGCAGAGGAGCTGGGTTTAATCCCCATCAACCACATGGTGGCCCACAACCATCTATAATTCCAATTCCAGGGAATCCAATGTCCTCTTCTGGCCTCCATGGACACAGCACACACTGCTTTACTTCTTCCTTTTCTATTTATGTCCTTGTTATTTCTTGTTGTGTAATTGTCCTAACCAAGACTTTAACATGATGTTGAATAGGAGTGGAAAAGGTGGACACATCCATGCATGTGCCAAAGTACTCAAGCACATAAAATAAAAGTAAATAAATCTTTAAAATTTGTAAATTAATTAAAATTTAAAATGAAAGTCCTTGCTATTGTAGTCATTTTGCATTAATTTTTCTAATCCTTGAACATGGGANGTTCATTCTATTTTCTAGAATCTTCTTCAATTTCTTTCTACAATGTTTTAAAGTTTTAATTGTAGACATTTTTTTCACCTCTTTGGTTTGAAGCTATTTTACCTTTTTGANGAAATTGTGAATGTAATTTTTAAAATTTCTTTCTCAGCATCTTTCTTATTAGCATATAACACAGCTATTGGGTTTTGTATGTTAATTTGTATCCTGAAATTTTGCAAAAGGTGCTGGCAGATTTTTTCCATGATTTGTAGGTAGAATATTTAGGGTCTGCTATGGATAGAATCAGGTCATCTACAAATACAGATACTTTACTTCTTTCTTTCCTGTTTATGTCCTTGTTGTTTCTTACTGTTGTCTAACTTTGCTAGCTAAGACCTCAATACTATATTGAATAAGAGTGGAAAAAAATGGATACTCTCGTCTTATTCCTGATTTTGGTAGAAATACTTTCAGTTTTTCCAATGTTTTATAATGGCAGCTATATGATCATCATATGTAGCACTTATGTTGAGTTATGATCCTTCTATTCCTATTTTCTTCAGTGTGTTTTCTTTTTATGAAAAAAAGGATGTTGGATTTTGTCAAAAAGATTTCTCTACATCTATTGAAGTGACCATGTGATTTCTGTCTATTTATGTGATACATTATATTTATTGATTTGCATATATTGAACCATCCCCATGTCTTTGGGATAAAGCTAACTTGGTCATGGTGAATGACCTTTTTGATGTGTTGTGAGTTTCTTTTGCAAGTATTTTACTGAGAATTTTAAAATCTATATTTACTGGGGAGATTGGCCTGTAATTTTCTTTTTGTTGTGCCTTTGTTTGGTTTTGTCATCAGAGTAATACTGGCTTTGTAAAGAGAGTTTTAAGCCATTCCTCCCCTTTCTTATTTATGGAGTAGTTAGAGAAGCATTAATAAGTTAGCTCCTCTTTAAAGATCTCATGAAATTCATCAGTGACTACTTTTGGGAAACTTTTTCTTATGCTTCAATGCTACTGCTTGTTACAGATCTNTTTACCTTGTTTATTTAATTTTCATTTAACTTTGACAAGTCATATGAATCTAGGAACTCATCCATTTCTTACTGATTTTACCAAGTTTTTAGAATTTAATTTTAGGGTGTGTGCTAAGGATTTTCTGAACTACATTGGTATCTGCTGTAGTATCTTCATTTTCATCTCACATTTTGTGAATTTGGGACCCTTTATTTTGATCATTTTGGCTATGGGCTTGTCAGTTGTGTTTATTTTTTCAGAGACTAGCATTGTTTCCTTGATTCTTTGTATTTTTTGTTCTTCATAGAAATGGGGGAAAACAAACCAAATAAGCAAAAACAAACTTAAAATTCGAATGAAAACACAACAGACTCCAGATAGTCAAAGCAATTCTGAGGGAAAAAGTCATGAAGACATCACCATAGCTGCTTTCAAATTATACTACAGAGTCATAGGAACAAAAATAGCAGGGTACTGGTATAAAAACAAACACNTAAGAACAGTAGGCTAGAATATAAGATCCAAACAGAAACANGGCTATAACCACTTGATTTTTGACAGACANAAAAAAACATANACTGAAGAAAAGATAGCCTCATGTTGTTTAGACTACTGTCAATTGCTGTGATTAAAACACCATCGCCAAAGCAACTTGAGGAGGAAAGGGTTTTTCTGGCTTACACATCTCAATCATGATCTATCATGAAGGGAACTCAAGGCAGGAACCTAGAGTCAGGAACTGAAGCAGAGGCCAGGGAGGAATGCTGCTTGCTGGTTTACTCAGCTTGCTGCTTTCTTACACAGTACCACCTGTCAAGAGGTGGCACCATCACAGTAGGTTGGCCTCTCTAAACATCAATCACCAATTAAGACAATACCTCCATGGTCTTTCCTACAGGCCAATCTGACAGAGGCATTTTCTCAAGTGAGGGTCAGTTTTCCTAGATGACCCTAGCTTGTGTCAAGTTGACAAAAAAAGAAAAAGCAGTACAATGTTCACATGAGAAGAATGAAGTTAGACCATTATGTCTCACTNTCACCAAAATTAAACTCAAATTTATAAAAAAAATTTAATCTAAACCTGAAACTGGTAGAGGAAAAAATAGAGAGAATATTTCATTTATGTAAGTATAGGTAAAGACTTCCTGAATAGGATTCCAGTGGACCAGGAAATAAGGCCAAATATTTACAAATGGGATGTCATGAAGTTAAAAGGTTCTATATGATAAAGGAAACAATCAAGTGAAGAAACAACTTAAAAAATGGGGAAAAAATTGCCAGCTATGCTCCTGATGGGAAATTAATATTTTGNGTCTNAGAAACTAATAAGACTTCAAACAACCCAGTCAATGCGTGGGCTAATACAATGAACTGAGTTCTCAAAAGATGAAGTAAGTTGGACCATGGGCATCCTTAGAATGATGCTCACCATCACATCCACTCAAGAAATGCAAATTAAGATTTTATCTCACCTCAGTCAGAATGGCAATTGCTTAAAAAAATAACAAGAAGTTCTAGTGAGGATATAGACAGATGGAGTCCCTGATACTGCTGGTGTGGATGCAAACTAGTCCAGCCACTGTGGTAATCAATATGGAGATTCCTCAAAAAACTAACAACATANCTAGAAATGACCCAGCTATATCACTGCTGTGTATTTACTCGAAGAACTCCAGGTCAACACATCACAGAGGTAGCTATACATCAATGTTCATTGCATCCCAATCGCCAAGTTATGTATGTCAACAGAGGAAATTGATAAAGAAAATTACATACAGAAACCCANGTAGNCTGCCTACATAGACTCTCTTCTCCCTCTGTTCCCCCAGATCCAGTACCCCAGTCTCATCCCCAGATCTGCAGCAGGACACGTGTGGCAGCCTTCCCTGCCCTACTTCCATCTCCTGTGGATCCCGTAGATCTTCCCCTTCTAACCCCACGGCCCCCACTTGTTGCTTTGTCCCAGCCCCAACTCCAGAAGACACTCTCCCTGCTAACCCAAGGGCCACTCCAGTCAGGTCAGTGAGTAGTCCNATGCCAGATCCATGCCTCTCCTTCTTCTCCCCAAGATCCACTCCCCTCGGCTTATCTCCAGCTCTGTAGCAGAAAACCTTCTACAGTATCCTTTACCTCACTGACCCCATCCCCAATAGATCACAAAAATCTTTCCTTTTAACCCTCCTTTCCCCAACTCATCCCAGTATCCCAGCCTCTAACACCAGCAAGCATTCACTGGGAGTGCACCAACTGAGAAGGCCAGGGAAACATGTAAGCCAGCTGAAGACATCCATTACTCCCTCCTCCTCCAAATCAANCCCCCAGGCTCATCCCCAGCTCCACAGCATAACACCTGTGACAGTCCTCCCTAAACCCTCACCCCCACCCTGCCCCACCCCATCTCCTATGGATTCCCTTCTAACCTCTCTCCCCTGACTAGTCACTTTGTCCCAGCACCCAACTCCAGTAGGTACCACCTGCTAGTCCACAGGTCACTCCTGCCAAAAAATCACTTAGGCTGCCTGCAGATTTTCTCTTCTCCCTCTGTCTCCCAGAACCAGTACCCCAGTCTCATCTCCAGCTCTGCCACAGAACACCTGTTTCAGTTTTCCTCCTGTCTCCTGGGGGTCCCACAGATCTTCCCCTTCTAACCTCCCCCCCCACTTTGTCTCAGCCCCAACTCCAGCAGGCATCCCCTGATAACCTACAGACCACTCCTGCCAAGAAAGCAGGTAGGCTGTCTGTCTATATTCCCCTTTTCCTCTGTTCCTCTAGATCCAAACCCCCAATCTCATCCCCAGAGATATAGCAGACCCTCTGGGGTGACCTCTCCTCACTGTCTTCTCTCATTCCTAGGAGATGAAATAAGCAGATCCTGGCTGAACACTCTGCTCTCCTCTCTCCTGGGGACACCTAAAACCCCAAGCCTTTCCCCATTCCTAAGTGTCAACTCCCAATACCCAGAAACACATTTTACCTAGAACCTCCAGTGGCCACAACTATCAGATCCAAAAAAAATTTTCCTACCAGGCAAGACACAGCCATCATACTCTCTAAAAATCCTGAGAGGAAACAGAAACCAAGGAGTAAAATACCCACCCAATGAAGACAAATTCAGAAATCAGCANGTAGGCCTGTAATCAACTCAATTCCAGATGCCTAGATGCCAGCATAAAANCATAATCAATTACAGCCAGGGCACTATATCTCTACTAGACCCCAGATATCCTACCACAGCAGGCCCTCCTTGAATGTTCCAATATAGCTAAAGCACAAAGAAAAGACCTTAAAACCATCTGTATGAAGATGATAGAGATTCTTAAAGAAGAACTTAATAAATCCCCTGAAGAAATCCAGGAAAAAAGAAAGAGTGTAAAGAAATAAATANAACTGTTCAAGACCCAAAAATAAAAATAGAATCAAAAGAAAACACAAACTGAGGGAATTTTGAAATGAAAAATTTGAGAATTTGAACATGAACTACAGAGGCAAGTTTCATGAACATAATAAAAGAGGTGGAAAAGAGACTCTCAGGTGTTGAAGATACAATAGAAGAAATGGATATACCAGTCAAAGAAAATATNAAATCCCCAGATCTCCTGACACAAAACATTCAGGAAATCTGGGATACTATGAAAAGACCAATTGTAAGAAAAATATGAATAGAGGGAAGAGAAGAAACCCAGCTCAAAGGCCCAGGAAACATTTTCAACAAAATCATAGAAGAAAATTTTTCTAACCTGAAGAAGAACATGCCTACAAAGGTATAAAAATTGTACAGAACACCAAACAGATTGGACCAGAAAAGAAATTCCCCTTGCCGCATAATAATCAAAATATTAAACATGCAGAACAAAGAAAGAATATTAAAAGCTGCAAGAGAAAAAGACTAAGTAACATATAAAGGCAGACCTAAGAATTACACTCAACTTCTCAATGGAGGCTCTAAAAGCCAGAAGTTCATAGACAGATATGCTGCACACTCTAAGAAACCACAGATNTCAGCCAAGGCTACTATACACAGCAAAACTTTGAATCACCATAGATGGAGAAAACAAGTTATTTCATGATAAAGTCGAATTTAAACAATATCTATCTATAAATCCAGTCCTACAGATGGTACTAGAAGGAAAACTCCAACCTAAGGAAGTTAACTACACCCATGAAAACACAGGTAATAAGTTATCTCACACCAACAAAATGAAAAGGAAAACACACACACACCACCACCACCACCACCACCACCACCACCATCAAGAAACATCAATGCCCAATGGTTGTTGATTCCTATTATTTTGTTATTTCTCAATATCAATGGTCTCAATTTCCCAATAAAAAGACACAGACTAAGAGAATGGATAGGAAAACAGGATCCATCCTTCTGCTGCATCCAAGAAACACACCTCAACATCAAGGATAGACATTACCTCGGGTAAAGAGTTAAAAAAATATTCCAAGCAAATGGGCTTAGGAAGCAAGCAGGCATAGCCATTTTAATATCTAACAAAATAGACTTCAAACCAAGACTAATCAAAAGAGAAAGTAACAATAAAATAACTTCTATTGATAATCTACTAAACTCATAGATTGGTGCCTTAGTCCCTCTTCACTGAAGAAGCTTCCTCCTGCAGCAGAGACCCACAGCCAGACATTACACAGAGAGAGACATACCTTGGAACACAGCTCTAATGGGCTGTCTCCATCAACTCCCTCCCCTCAGAGATCAGGGAACACTGCAGAAGAGGAGTCAGAAAGGGTTTAAAAGCCAAGGTGATAGAATACACCAGGAAAACAAGGGCCTCTGAATCAACTGAGCAAAGCTCATATGAACTCACAGAAACTGAAGCAGCAAGAGCAGAGCCTANGTGCATCTGCATCAAGTCCTCTGTGTATAAATTATAGACTTCAGCTTAGTATTTTTTATGGGATTCCTGAGTATGTGAACAAGTTGGTCTCTGGTACCTGTGCCTGCTCTTGGGGCTCTTTTCCTTCTGTTGGTTTGCCTTGTCCAGCCTTGATGTGATGGTTTTTGTTTTGTCTTACTATATTTTATTTTGTTATGTTTGGTTGTTATCTCATAGAAACCTGCTCTTTTCTAATGAAAGATGTAAAGGAGTGGTTTCAGAGGGGAGTCACTGGGAGGAGTAAAGGGAGGGGAACTGTAATCAAGAGTCACTGTGTGAGAAAAGAATCTGTTTTCCATAAATGACAAAAAAGGAAAGAAAATCATATGTATTTATATGTATACACACACAGTGAAATTCTTTTCAGCTATAAAGAATGAAGCTATGTTATTTGAAGAAAATCAGTGCAACTAGAGATGATTAGATTGTATGAAATAAGTCAGTTTGAGAAGATATACAGAATGATCTCTCTCATTTGTGGATTCTAGATTATATGTATATATATATGTCATTATATATAATATGTATGCATAAATTGTGCATGTATATGACATGAGAGCAGAAGTAAAACTTTGCAGTAGAATGAAGAGGACTAACAGGAGTGAGTCCAGGGACAGAAGAGGGTGAAGGGTGTGGGGGTGTGTGTTAACATCTGATGCATGCTTGTATGAAAGTGTCCATGTGTAGCACAGTGCCATAGACAATCAATATATGCTAATGGGAAAAATTTTAACAAGAAGTGCAGATAGGATTGAATGAAAATATGAATGATGGCATTTCTTTGGACACTACTAAAACTGTGGGGTGAGATCAGGGTGTAACGTGAGGAGAGTTTCTGTGAAAAGAGATATAAGCAGATCTGACTGCACATATGTTAATATTTATGGAAGAGAAATGTTATGATCAAACACNCCTTTTATAACCATCCCATGATGGAAAAAAAGAAAAAAAGAGAGTTCTGGAAGCAAAATGAAATGGGAACAGCAAAGAAGATTCTTAGACCATCAAGAAGGAAGGAAGGGCAATAGAAAGAGGAAATACCACACAATGTCCCTCACTTGAAGGANGAAGTTGTGTGTGGTAAGTTGATACAAAAATTGTGATATCATCTGGTGTGGTTCTCAAAGTATTTAGAAATATGCCAAATGATTGTATTATAAATGTGGGAGGACAAAAAGACTTAAATAGANGAAAGGTTTGTGTTTTCACTTGAGCTGCAGAATGTAAATACAAGTGCCCTATGTGTTTTATGCAATCATCTTGAATGAAAAAAGTATAGATCCAGAAAAGACACTAGTGATTTTCAGGTGTTAAAGATGTGAGGTGACAGTGTGGGCACACTTACAAAAGAATAGCATGGGGGGACCCTTGGGGTGATAAACTAGCTCCATTTCTTGATTATTACCCATGGTTGCACAATGTAGACATGAATGAGACAGCCATGGGGTACTTACTGTGAGCTTCCTGGTTTTGATGTTATACTTCCTCTGTACAATGCTGCCATCAAAAAAGCTAGGTGGAGAGGGTACACAGGGTCTCTTTGATAATATTTTTTTAATTTATTTAAACCTTTAATTGTTCCCAAATAAAGGTGTTTTTTAAGAAAAAAAGCTATATAAAAATAAGAGAATGTAACTATTTAATGAGTGTATTGAGTGTGTTGAACTTGGTAGACTAAAATAGGTGAATGACCCCATATTCATCTCCAGTGACCCTTAAGTAAGCTCCATGGGCTTCTCCCTTTACCCAATTTGTCAGCATATTAAACAGATACCTGTGCTTTCAGGACTTTNGGGAGTTTTAAGTCCTATTAAGAAGTCTAGTCCACACTAACTTAAAACTTTAGTTTCTCATTTCCTCTGTCCCCCACTGCCCACTGCCNTGTTGAGCCTGGCCAGAATCCTCCAATTCCGTTGTCAGGGTCAGCAGAGAGAGGAGGTAAGGAAAGACCAAATGGTTCTAAAAGAAGCAGCAAATATCCTTTGAGACATAACCAGTGCTGGCATGGTACACACTTAGTCATTGAAGACTCTCTGGTATGGCAGACATCACAGTTCTGTGCCTGACTAATGCCAGAGAACACCAAACTCGAGCTCCATCTCATAAAGACATTTGCATGACCCTCTCTGACCTCTGCAGTGTCCTTTCAGCCCCTGCTCTGCAGCACTGTGTGGCTGCCCATCTCATACTCTGGGTCGCTAAGCTGGAAAACGACCCAGGAGGCCTTAGGATGATATCCTTTCCTTCTCTCTGACCAGAAGGGGCAGTGAAAAAGGAAGAGTGGGTCTTGATGCTCTGGGAGGGGGCCGTTTGTCCCCTCCTTTGGCAGTGGTAGCATTTCCATGCTCCATGGTCTACTACTTCCAGTGGTTATAAGGATTACCAGTTATTTGTCTCAGGCTCTCTTGTGATGTTCTGCATTCTCTTATTGTTTTATCTAGTTTTTTTAAATACTTTTATTTTGGAACAATTGAAGATCTATGTGAACTTTTAAAAATATTATCAGAGCAATTCTGTGTACCTGGCTTGCTTGTGNCAGGGAACAACCAGGAGGCTTGAACTCAGGAGACTATTTCCCAAGAGGCATACTGCTCAGAACTCATGGTGACAGGGCAGATCATCTGAGTCAAATGGACTTGATTCCTGGNTTTGCCATCTCCTGGTCACGNGGACTCCCAGCTCAGCCCACCTTTCTACCCTACATTTTGCTTATCTGGAAGGTGTAAGGACAAACACTTTCATGAGAATGATAATGGCCCAGAGAATGCTAATATCCTAGATGAAATTTCTAGGTCACAAACTTTTGAGGAGAAACGGGTTCTCTAGCAAATAAAAGATATATTCCTTTATCTGGCATTTTCAATATAATCCAATAAAAACTTGAGATCACTCTGTGCTCCCTCCAGCACAGCCCATTCCAAGGGCGTGCAAGAAGAAAGCTAGAACATGCAAGATTCTGAACGGTGCCCTCTCCAATCACATAGTCTTTCCCTGACTTCACTTGAGGGTTTTATCCTTCTATGCTCTTTATATACATTTAAATATGTCTCTATTTTGAAGAGTTTCAGACCTGTGGGAGCTTGTTCTAAAAGAAGTGGATGATAAACGCCTCCATATTTTCTATATATAAATGTCAGCAAAGCTTTAAAAAAAAAATCCAGGCACAGGGCCTTGCCAGGATTCATCTCCTGGAAATGACAACAGAGGCTGTCTCTGACTTCAAAGCATCTAATTTGTAAGTTGTTCAACCACTTTTGTAAAGGGCAAGCNGGGAGGGGTGCTGGAAGGGGTTATCCAATCTCATTAGCATTTTCACAGTGATTTAATGAGGATGGATTGTCTTCATTTTACAGCCCATGAAACAGGTTCAGAAAGATTAAGCAACTTTTTCAAGGTCATATTAGGTGCTAATAATGAACCTGGAGTAGAAAGCTGGCTTTCTCTNACTGCCAGTCTTAGGCTCTCAGCTCAAGCTACAGAAGGCCAGTGAAGTTAGCCAAGAGTAGACAGGAGCGCTTTGAATAGAAAACATCAAAACAAAATGAAAGAAAGAACCAGTTAAGTTTTACATCTAGGAAAAGAAAGAACAGAGCTGAACAATAACAATAGCNGCAAAGAACAGGTGGCATCANATGGGCCCATGCACTTCCACCCCACTCTGATCTTATTTTTTTCTCAACGNCATCTATATGACTTGGAGTAACTTCAAATCCACCCTCCACTCCAAGTATGGAAAACACACTGTGAAAGTTAATATTAATCGTCATTTGGACAGGATCTAGAAGACAAACCTCTGGGCATGGATATGAATGAGGGAGTTTCTAGACTGAGGTGAGAAGACCCGTACTAAATGTGGACAGCNTGGACAGCGCCATTCCACGGACTAGGATCTGTGACTGTGTTAAAAAGTGAAAGCAGCTATGGGTTTTGTCAAAGCAAAGTCCAGCATCTCAGAGAAATGTGCCATGGAGCTTGGGCCTCCTCCTTCCTATTCACACACACAGGAGGCCAAACTGTAAAAGATGCTTCTCTCTGGGATAGTGTGTCTTTGTCTCATTTCCCAGCATGTAAACAAAACTCTTTAGCAGAGAGGTAGGTGGTAACAAGGAANTGTGAATCTAATAAAAAGGATGGTGTTGTTTCTGTGGTGGGGATAAAGGAGAAATTCAGCTGAGCACCAGTATTCATCCCTCCCTGCTTCTTGACTGCAGATCTAATGTAACCATCTGCCTCACATCCCTGCAACCACGACTCTACCATCCTCAAACTGTGAGCAATATTAACCCTTCTTTCTTAAATTCCTTTGGTCAGATATTTTGTCTCAGGAATGAGAACAGTAATTAAGACACACATCAAGGGCCATTCTAGGTTCCACATCAGCTTCCTGAATAGGGGAAAGCTGCCAGAGAAGTTGTTGTCTTCTCCTTGTACATAATGTGTAACAAGAGACACATTGAAGAGGTCTAGGCTTTATCTGCCATGACACCAACAAGGCACAGCAGACCTTCAGGATTTCCTCATAGTTTACTTCATTTGATTGNCCCCACATCCCTATATGATTNACAGAACACTGAGCATACTCCTTATTTTCAGTTATTGTTGTTCAACTGATTTGTATTGTAAATNTTCTTTTAGACTAGGAACTTCTAAGTCAACATTAATCTGTGTAAATTAACCCAGGTCATATCTCATATGTAAAGTTAAAAAGACATGGCTCTTTGAAGGTAGACCAGTTGCTCATATAAATATGTNTTAAGTTACAGACCAGGTCAGTCAGGTTCCTGGTGTACAGCTTTTTCCACTAGTCCAGTGGTAATTAAACTTTACTGTAGATTTCCAGATGCTAATATTTTAGGCTGTATGGGTCACAGTGTGCAATCACACCTTCTCATCTCTGTCCTTATACCACAAAAGTCACCTCAGACAATTTGTAAATAATAAGCAGGCTGTATACCAACAGAACATTATTTATGAAACAAGCAGTTGACCAGATTTGACTGTCTGCTGTGTTTTATCATCTCTTAGCAGAGCAGGATTGGTTCCTGTCGTCGTCCTTAGTTAGCTTTCATATTGCTCTATCATTCCTTTAGAAGCCCAATGCCAAAGCACCTGTTTGCCTTTCTCTTTCCTGACAATGCTGCTCTGGGCAAAAATCAGAACTCTAGAATCAGTACTGAATTTTAACTCTGTCTGCTATTAGAGTAAAATTTATTATGCTTAGAAAAGCAAGCAAATTCTTCCCAAAGGAGAAATTACATATGTACTAAGAGAAACTGCATGCAGGAGTGCTTCAGAAGGCTCTCATTTGCATTATGGCTCTAATGGTCAGATTCTTGGAGAACAAGAGGACTTGGGGCTTTGTGCCAGGAGACCTCAGAATTGAGCTAGCAGCGACTGGCATCTTCTTGGCCATGCAGCCAACCTGGCCTAAGCACTTAAAGTATCTGAAGGACAGAGAACAAGACCCAAAGCATGACATCTTTTAGGGCACATGCCAAGCTCTGGAACTCTACACTCTCCCACTGGTATCTTCTCTGCAAAGACATGAAAGACTGTCCAACTAGATTAGTTTGCCTCCCTTCCCTCTGCAGGATCCTCCCTGAGCAAAGTTTTTTATCTACCATGAGTCAGATGCTATTCTGAGTACTGGAGGAATGCCATGTAATAAAACAAAATTTCTGCTGCTATGAAATAACATTCAGTTGGAGAAAGGAGAGACAAAAGCAAATGAATAGATCTGTTATAATTTGCTGTTTTATGGTAAGTACGTAGTCTGTGTTTCCAAGTTGATGCTTTCAATTCCAAGTCTTCTTGAGGGGACAGATGATGTGTGTTCACATAGTAGAAGAAAAATAAAAAGCAAACTTATCCCCTTCAGTCTCTTCAGAAGTCACTAGCCAATTCATGAGGGCATTCTCTCATGACCTAAGCACTGCCTAAAGGCTTGATATCTCAATATTATATTTTTTCTTATTTTTAAAAGATTATTTTATTTTTATTTTATGTGTGTGACTGCTTTGACTGCATGTATGTTAGTGTATAAGATGTGTGCCTGGTGCCTGTAGANGCCAGTAAAGGGTGTTGGATCAGGTTTTAGTTAGAGCTTCTANTGCTGTGAAGAGACACCATGGCCATGGCAACTCTTCTAAACGAAAAACATTTAGTTGGAGTGGCTTACAGTTTCAGAGCTTTAGTCCATTATCATCATGACGAGAAGCATGGTGACATGCAGGCAGACATGGTGCTGGAGAAGGAGCTGAGAGTCCTACATCTTGACTTGTAGGCAGCTGGAAGTGAACTGTCTCACTAAGAGTATCTTGAGTATAGGAGACCTCAAAGCCCACCCCTACAGTGACACACTTCCTCCAACAAGGCCATACCTACTCCAAAAAGACACACCTCCTAATAGTGCCACTCCCCTGTGCAGCTATTTTCTTTCAGACCACCACAGATTGCCTAGACCTGAAGTCACAGACAGTTGTAAGTGGCCATGTGGTTATCAGAATCAACCTTAGGTCCTNTGGAAGAGCAGCCAGTGCCCTTTGCCACTAAGCCATCTTTCCAACCCCTTAATATTAAGGGTTTTGTTGTTACTATTATACATACATATATACATACATACATATATACATTGATATTATAATATAATTACATCATTCCCTCCTTCCCTTTCCTCCCTCCAATCCCTCTCATATATCCCCTTGCTCTCTCCCAAATTTATGAACTCCATATATATATGTATGTGGAGATATATATTCCTAAATATATAAATACAGTCTACTCATTGCATATAATGGTACTTGTATGTG
>LZPO01044685.1:21829-32220 GCA_001675575.1 Neotoma lepida
AGAGAGAGAGAGAGAGAGAGAGAGAGGAAGTCCTCTAAAAGGGCCTCACCCACTGTTACAATTTGAGCATGCAATGTGTCCCATGGGTTCATTTGTCCTTGACTCCCAGACTGGGATATGATTTTAAAGGATGCTGAACTTTAAAGAGGCAGAACCTGGGGCTTGAGGGATGGACCAGGAGTTAGGAGCACTCACTGCTTTTCCAGTCCAGAGTTCAGTTCCCAGCACTCAAATCAGGCAGCTAGTAATCATCTATAAATCCAGCTTCAGGGACTCTGGTGCCTTTCTCTAGCCTCTGTCAGTACCTACACATATGGTATACACATCCATGCACATAAAAATAAAAATAAAAATCTTTCAATAAAAAGTAAATACGCCCAGGGTGGTAGGCATAGATTACAGAAGGCTGGCATTGGAAGGTTACACTCAATCCTGATTCTATTCCTGCTGTGTTTCCTGGTCCATTATGATATTAGAAGAATTCCAACACCTGCTGCTGTCACTGCCACCACTAAGGAAGCTGTTACCATGCTATGCGTTATGCATCATGGTGGACTGAAGCCCTCCAAAGCCAACATAAACCTGCCCTCCCTTCAGTCGGTTCTGTCAAGCAGTTGGTCACAGCTATACAAACATAACTAATGTCTCCAGTGTGAGACAAACCCCTTAGTTTAGACAAGAATACAGGAATCTCTGAATTGTCCAACCCAATTAGGATTTAAATTCCTACTATTGGTGGCAGATACCATCTCCAGAGGAGAGAAAGGCCTAGAGGGAACAGTGCTAATAGAACCTTCCCAATCTGTTACAGAACCCAAGACCTGGGAATGCAAGTGAGACTTGGCCTTCTCTNTCTCCATTATTGGCACAGCAGGATAATCATTACCTTCCCCACTGTTTTCCCNGGGTGTGATATCTGGTGGGAAGAAAATGCAGCTGATTACTGATGTTTTGGATTGGTTCCAGGAACACAGTGAGGAGCCAAGAGCGTTGCTATCTCATTGCCTGGGCTGTTTATCATTCCCTACAGTCCGTGCAGATGGTCTGAGATTTTGACCAAGTCACTGGTGACACATTAGGGCATAAAATAACACTCAGGAAGTCATGTTATATAGCAGCTTATTGGAGTTGAAAATACTGCGTTGAGAAAATGAGACACTTTATAAACATCACTTGTGCATAAGGAGCTGTCACTCATCTGTGGGTGTATTTTTTAAGAAAAAANAATTATGATCACAAAACTATACTCATTGTTTCTAGAACATTTTTGTTCTTATAACAAGTAAGGCAATGCTAGTAGTTTTTATCTGAATTTTCAAAATGTTTTAAATCTTAGGCTTGATAGTAGTTTAGACTTATCATCATCTCTGATAAGGAAATTTTAGAAATCTGGTTTCTAAACACTTTTTTAATTTATAGAAATGTATGCTGCCTCCATACCAGTAAGCAGAGCTGGAAGTAGCTGTTAGTAAAAACTGTTAACAAATGCTGTCCATTTTTTCCTCTGCTTATTAGCTGAGTTACTTCTCCTTTCTGCTGAAAATCACCCTGCTGGACTTCCTCTGCTGCTCAAATAGGATACAAAATTGGCACACCTCAGCTCAGTTCCTCAAATGCAAATTGAAGAAATGTGCATGGTATATAAAACTATTACACATTCCTCACTTTAACTCTGCATGAACTTTCCCAAACTGTAAATGATCCCCTGGTAACTGGAAATCTCTTCTGGGAACTGCTGGCTCATTTGACTAAGCCCCCTTTGGTCTCTGCTCTGTTCACGTTTCAGTATGACGATCTGGCAGCCTCAATTCCTTCACGGTCTAGTGGCTAGCCATATTTACTCTGACTTGTTGACATTCTTCCCAATTAATATAAATACAAATACATGAAAACACACTACTCCACACCTGATAAGCATGAATCTACTTATTTTTATAGTATGTTATAATAATAGGTTATGACCTACATAGATGAGACAATCAACACAGAGACATCCTGGAGTCTGGGTGGTAGAGGTTTTCAGAGCAAAGTCGGCTCAAGAAATAGAGTCCCTACATTGCAGGGAAGGAGAAAATAGAGGATGGTCCATGAAAGATCTGAAAATTAATTTGTTTTTTTTTTTGATGAATCTTCAATTTAAATGTGTTCTTAAATTAAGATGAGGTGTTATCAAGAAAGGAAAGATATCATATGAAATCATATTTGAGGACATCCCCAGAAGCAGCCAGTAAGTTAACCAACGCAAAAGACTGAGAAATAACTGTCTGACCATTGATCAGTTGGTAGAGTATACACTTAATATGTATGAAGCCCTGAATTCCATCCAGAGCACTGAAAGGCCTTGGCGTGGTAGCACATACCTCTCATCTCAGCACTTAGGAGCTAGAGGTAGGAGGCTCAGAAGTATAAGGCCATCCTTGTCTACCTACAACCTAACAGCCTGGGCTACATGAGACCACATATCAAAAGAAAAAAGTGAAGGCTAACTGAAAACAGTATTCCATAAGTTTTATTGATCATTAATTTAATTCTTACTGAAATTCTATAAGAGAGACATTTGATTTTCCTACTTGACACCTACAGAACTTGAAACACAGAGATAAGGTAATTCAGCACACATGGAACACGTAGAAGCTTACTTATGAATTCAACATCGATGTTTCTTGTAACAAGGACACAGTTGTTCTCAACATCGGTCACATCATGACACAAGTGTGCATCAACTGCACTGAACAGAAGACACAGTGAGGACTACTACACTTCCTGTTAGTTTGAGGGTCACCAAGATCTGTGCACAAGAGCATGTCACTTGCCGCTAAACTCACAGAAGTTGGTTCTGTACCACGCTGATGCACATAAATGATGTCAGTGACTCTGGCCTCACCTTGTAAGTGCTGGGATTACAGGTGGGCACCATCATGCTTGAGCTGTGGAGCTAGGCAACCAGGATTTCATTCTTGCTCAGCAAGTAACCCACCAAATAAGATGAGTTCCCAGACCAAGAATTTTTGTTTTAGGAGATTCTAAGTAGCGTGTTTCAAGAATGTCATCCAAGGGAAGGAGAAAAATCTTTCTTTAATTTTTTATTTCTTGACACTAGAATACAATTACATCATTTTGCATTTCACTTTCCTCTCCCCAAGCCCTTCCATGTGCAGCATGCAACTTTCCTCTCCCTTTCAAATTCATGGCCTCTTTTTCTTTAATTGTTGTTTCGTGTGTGTGTGTGTGTGTGTGTGTGTGTGTGTGTACTCCTAAATACAACCTGCTCATTCTCTATAATATTACTTGTATGTATGTTTTCAGTGATGACCATTTGGCATTGGATAATCAATTGGTGTACATTTCCCTGGGGAAGACTGTTTTTCCTGCTCTCAGTGTTCTTTAGTTGCCTGTTCTTTGACCAGGGTTGAGGCCTCTTGAGCTCTTTCTCTTTCTATATTAGTATGTCTATTGGCATGGTTCTTGTACAGGTCATGTTTAGGCAGCCATGTTAGACTTCTTGATTGTGGCTTCTGACATTTCTAGGAAACAGCTTAAAGACATCTGTTAACAATTCAAAACTACCACAAAGGGAATGAGTGTGGAGTTTAGGGATAGAATACTTGCTTCATATGTGTCAGGACATGAGAAGAGTGGCGAAGAGAGGAAAGAAAGGGAGGAGAGAAGAATGGGAGGGAAGAAGACAGGAAGGTAAGGAAGAGGGAAAGACCTATCAGAAAGAAGCCAGTGGGAATAGAAAGAACATAATAAAAATACTGAAGAAAAATATTAACATATTGATGGCAATGTGAACATAGGGTCTGGAGTACATGAAAGGTTCAAAGATAGAAGTGAGGTATTCACCCTGAGACAGTGGGGATTCTTATGAAATGAGATCTTTAAAAAGGAAAGCCATTCTGGCTTTTACTGAAAGAGATGATTAGAAAGGGGGTGCTTTTCAGGGACAGATAGAAACCTGATGCAAGGCAAACTCCCACAAATCTACAAGGATGACCCTAGCAAGCTAAGACTCCTAGCAAAAGTGGATATGTAGCCTGAACTGGCCATCTCCTGTAATCAGATTGGTGACTACCCAAATTGTCATCAAAGAGCCTTCATCTCTGTAATTGACAGAAACAGATGACCCACAGCCAAACATTAGGCTGAGCTTGGGGAATCCTGCTAAAGAGAGGGAGGAAGGATCATAGGAACCAAAGGGATCAAGGACATCACAAGAAAACCCACAGAACCAACTAACCTGACTCATAGGAACTCACNGAATCTGAACCAACAACCAGGAAGCCTGTGTGACACTGAACTAAGCCCTCTACATATATGTGGCAGTTGTGTAGCTTGGTCTGTTTGTGGGACTCCTAACAATAGGAACAGGGGCTGTCCCTAATGCTTTTGCTGGCTCTTGGGAACCTATTCCTCATCCTAGATTGCCTTGCCCAGCTTTAATACAAGGGGAGGAGCTTAGCCTTACTGCAACTTGGTATGCCATGCATAGTTTGATACCCATGGGAGGCCTGCCCCTTTCTGAACAGAAACAGAGAAGTGGATTGGGGGAGAAGGGTAGGGGAGGGGATGGGAGGAGAGGAGGGAGGGGAAACTGTGGTTAGGATGTAAAAGAAAAAATGATATTTTTTTAAAGGAAAGCCATCTTGGAGATGAGATGTAGGGATAGGGAAGTATCCCAATGCACATAGCCAGTTATTAGAATTGAAGAGCTACTGGAGAGGCAGGGCTTTGACATTAGCATTTTAAAGTTACAAGTCTAAGATCAGTATTAAGGTAGTTAAAGTCAAGAATAACTGAGAGGCTCATGCACAAAGCTCNCAGGGAAAGTGGAGGAGAAATGCTGGCCTAGCATTGAAGGATGGTAGGGGAACAACAACCTTGGAAAGGAAGTGTGAGGTTCTGTTTGCTCAGGTTCATTTTGTACTGCGTGCCAGATAAGCACTCGATGGCTGCTCTGTGGGAAGGCCACCTCCTTTTCTGTCTCAGAAAAACTCGTTTATTTGCATTTTTTATTCTTAATGAAAATTTATGCCCATTAAGTTCACTCACCAGGGCCAGTGAGAGATAAACAAGACAGTTGTTTTTTCACACATAAAGACATTTGCATATTTGAAGACAACTGTCAGGCCATCTCTGTCTTTCCCACACTCCCTCCTCTGAGATGTTAAGCATGGAGATTTGTCTTATTTGTCTCACAATTATGATAATCACATTGTAAAAGGTAGCCCATTGGACTTGTAATTTTGAAATACAGTAGTCTTAGCTATGAATTTAGATAGATTGAATTCTATATTCTCTATCATTTTACATCCTCTAGACTCCAAAAGCCCAACACTTTCAGTCTTTCTTTTTAATGTCACTATTCTAATTGCTATCATCATTGTATGTGCCTTCTGATTCCAGGTTTCCCAATTTTAAGTATAGTGATATAGGAGCAGAATGACATAGGCCAGAAAGAAGGACATGCCAAGGAGGAGAANTGGTCAACAGTGCAGAAGCTGTTAGAGAGGAGAGANGTTGNGGAGGCAGAGAGAATGTGACTATGTGTCCTTAGGTTTAACTGAAGTGAGAGTGTGGGCATCTTAGTAGAAATGCAATCACACTAGCAAAGTAAACTGAGGAACTNTCTGCCTGTCTGACATGACAGCTCTTTGAGGTAAAACATGACAGGCTCCTATACTCAGTGGAGACATGGAAAATTACATTACTTTCATTTTTAAAAAATTAAAAGAAAAAAAGAACATGCAGAGCCTTGCATTACCTAGAAGCAATTTCTGTTGATTTTACTGATTATATGCTAGCAGTACTGCCTTCCTTTATGGAGATGTTTATACTTTACAGTATTTTCTGAGTTATCACAAGCCTCCTAANAGCCACATAAGATTTTANAAATAAGAAAATAAATTCTAAAACCTGATCTTAAGCCATCCATTAGAGCAAACTGTAAAACTAAGCTCAGTCACAAATGTCCCTGCAAGGACCCAAATTGTCAGGTTCACCTTCCTTTCTTTGGGCCAGGATTGTGTCACAATTGGCTCAAAGATTCAAATACATTATCTTCTCACCCACCTGTGTGGAGTCAGAATTCACAACCTTGTCTGTGTGAGTGTGCATTGTAACTAACCATCTGCTAAAAGCACTCAGAACTGAAACCTGGAAAGTAATGCCGTATATAAGCCAAATGCATAGAAGTAATAGTAATAATACAAGGATCCCGTAACAGAATTAAGAGTTCAAAATTATGTACAAATCATATATGCTTTAAATAAATAAGCAAAATAAGCAGAGATTCTTGTACCTGCCATGGGCCAAGTGTGANGTTCTTATTTAATTTTCATAGCTCCTTAAGCATTATTTTTAATTTATCTTTTCAAATGAGCAAACTGAGAATTTTCCTAACTTACTAGCACAAAGAGTAAGGTCATCAGGATCTGATTTACTTNTGAAACTGATGCACCAAATAATTCTGTATACTATTTTTTCCTTTAACTGTGTAAAGCAAGTACAATGGAAAGAATAGGAAGCTATCCNTGAGAAACATGACCATCCTGCATACACACATTGTCACACGCCACCACTTCTATCACCAATTCTTCACATGTCTTCTGACCTCCAGGCTACCAAGCTCACATTTTCCCACNTTATAGTAACTATGAGATAGTTTCACATGTGTACGGGTTCAGAGCCAAGGTTTTGGACTGGAAGCCTCACACTGTATCATCTGATGTGCAGAAGCCCTTCTTTCTGTGTCCTTCCTGTTTCTAAGCCAGTAAGGTGGGGACAGTGACATGTGCTACCCAGTGCAGGATTCCTCTCTTCATACTAAATGCTGTCAAGTCACACCACAATGTTAGAAGCATTTACTATAAATCCCTGCCATCTACTCTCCCCAGGGACCTCAAGGCTGACCACAACTCTCACATCTACACTTGGTTAGTTTCCCATCACTTTCTCCAAGCAGCTTTTTCTAACTATTTACAGCCTGTGTTAGACCTTCACCCTAGGTCTTCCTCCCCTGTGTTGAGTGTACAATCATGCTGTAGCTTCTGTAGCAAGAGATAGCTGAACCCCTCACAGCTATCTCCCCCACCTTCTCATCTCTCCCTACCACTTTCTCCTCTAGCTCTTGCTCTCAGGAAAAGGTGTCTGTGTCCATCCCATGGATCCTTGCACTCATCCAAAGATGTTTCCATCCCTTCTTTTCCATCCCTTCTTTCTCAATACTTTGGTTTTCTGATGGCTGTTGTTTAATAACTGAGCCTTGCCTTGCCTGTAGTTTAATGTCTAATTCTCCGTGGCACCTTTACCTTGCCTATGAAAAAATCTCAGTTTTCCTGCTAAGGAAAAGATGAAATAAAAATTAAAAATAAAATTTTCTCAAGCCTCTTCTCTCCCTGCTGTGTTACCCTGGAGTGGAGACAGGGACAGAGATGCCTTGTCCCTTCAGAGAGACATCTATCCCTTCAGTCATGTGCTTCAGCACTAATGCCTCAACTCGGCTTCAGTGCTTTCCACTCTGCTTCTATCCAAAACTATTGACAATAACTTTTTGGCTTAGAAAAACCAGTTTATGAACATTAGCGAGATGGCTCAACAGGCAAAGTGTCTGCTGTCAAGCCTGATGACCAGAGTTGGGTCCCTGGGACACACACACACACACACACACACACACACACACACACACACACACAAATTAATTAAATAAATAAAGCATATTTTTTAAAAATTAGAAAAATGAGTTTGTAAATAAATACCAAACTCTTAACGATTCAATTTGAACTCATCCAAAGCTTAGAAGTATCCATATTACTATGTTTAAAAATCATTTAGTTAGAGAAAGTATGAAAAAAAGGATAGACAGTAACACAGAGGTAGACTTAGAAAGATTTGACAAAACAAAAAGTGTACAATCGGCATGGAATATGGGAGAGGAAAGTTGGAAAATGGAGAAAATCTAGTGAAAAAGGCCATTACTCAGCTAGGCCACATTTTCTTTACTTACTCATCGACTGGTGGACACCTAGGTTGACTATAAAGTTATGAACTAAAACTTTGTTACACAACCATTGCAGTTATCACAGAGATGACTTAAAGTGTTTTTTTTTAATTATAAAAAAAAAATCTGACTGAGCCAAGAAGGCTTGGCAAGGGAGTACATGCAAGGTAGAAGTCATTTTAAGATATTTAAGGGCTGAGACACCCAATGGCTCAACAGATAGAGGTACTTGCCCCCAAGACCAGCAGCCTGAGTTCAACCCAGAGTCCCACACGGTAGAAGGAGGGCTCTGACTCCCACAAGCTTGCCTATAACCTCTACAGGAGGTCAGTGGTGCTGGTTCACTCACTCACACACATAGACACAACCTCCCACCCACACACACACACATACACATAATAATCATAATGATAATAGGAATAATGGATGTGATGTTTAAACTTTTAAAGATACATGAGACCCAAAATACATGCTTCTTTCCTTTCAACTCAAACACAAGAGCAATGAAGGTGAGCACATTTTGGCCACAGAAAAATCTAAAACATATTTTGACCCATGGCATAGGTGTCTTTTGTGTGCATAAGGTTATGAGAAAGTATCCATTAATTAGTCTTGTGTATAAAAAAATCTGAACATGCGCTGAATCNATTGTAGACAGACACTAAAATGCCACGGGACTATGGATTCTGCTTGTCCTTGTCTCTGAATGTCAGATAAGAATGTGATTCTAGAATAGCTTCCTAGAATCACTGAATCCTTGAGCTTCAAGCTCCCACCAGATAAAAATATCTCACAAATGTTTTACAATGTAATTTTATAATAATGTTGATATAATTTTCTTTGCACAATCACCCTGTAGGGAAAAGCCTGTTTGTGTTTTCATCTATAATGTAGCAATGACGATTTGTGTGAAGTACATCAATTTTAAAACTGTTTAATTATTTCTTTAATGGCACTACCACATTATTTTTTATTTTTATTAGAGGTTTGCAGTTGATATTTTGCTCTTAATTTTTTTCAGAACAATCTAAGCATGGCTTGAGAAGGCTCTTGGGGTACAACTTGAACTGGATAATTTAGAAAAAGTTCAAAATCCTAAAAACATGCAAATGTACGCTGTGTAAAATGGAAAGGAAAATGAATCAAGGTTTTGATTTTCCCTGTGGGAAATAACTTTAATTTTATGAAAAAAAGGCTATTGCTGGTTTACTTCAGGGAAAGATTTTAACCAATTTTTCTAAAAAGAGAGACATTTTAAGACAGGAAGTTGAACCATAATCAGCAAGCTGGCAAGGTCAGGTTGACCTGGTAATCAGCAAGGTCTTTGTTTAAAGCTACTTATGAATAAATTTCTTTTTTCGTATCAGGAAGAGTCAGAGCCTGAGACTTTGGGCAGCTGTAGAGCAGTTGACACAATCTTTCTTTTGCCACGAGGAATTACCAGATGGCATTAACTCCTAAGTTTTCTTTTCAAGTAAGAACTTCTGTCCACAGAAGCAGTGAGATTTAATGCCACATCATGAAATTTCATCTGCATTGTGATTTTTTTTACTTCTATATTTAATCTTTCTTTAAATTCCTTGGTTATTTGAAGAAAGGGATTAGGGTGACTCATTTGTAGAACATGCTTTGTTACTGCTGATGTATGCACTGTCCTAACAGCGAAAAGCCATAAACACTTTAAGATAGGGGAGTGCAAACTTTTTCTCAAAAAGTCTATATTGAACTGTCCCAGGGGGCTGAGGAATTGAATCAGTGGTAAAAGTGCTCACTGCTGTTGCAGAGGACCTGGTTTCCATTCTCAACACCAAAGGAACCTTATCCCAATGAGAATCACTGACATCAAGGGCACAAACAGCACCAGCAGGGATGTGGAGGAGGGAGACCTATTCACTNCTGGTGGAAGTTAAACTGGAGTCTTCACTGTGACCATCAGTCCAAAGAGTGCTTAGAAAACTAAAGCTAGGACTACCACGTGACCCAACTGTACCACTCCTGAGTATATCCCAAAAGACTCCACATCATACCACAGAGATANTGCACATCTGTGTTTATTACTGCTCTATTCATAATGCATAAGAAATGAACCAGTCCAAATGTCCATCAGTAGATGAAGTGATAAAGAGAGTATGGTACATATGCACAGTGTTATTTTTTCATCCATAATGAAAATTAATCACGGCATTTGCAAAGAAAATGGGTGGAACTGATATTTATTGTTGAGCAAAAAAAATGATAAGAATCAGGAAGGTAAATATCACAATCTTTCTCTGATACACAGATCCTAGATCTTGATCTTTATGGAAAATGTGTGAGTGTTGTATACATGGAAGAGAGTGTATGTCATAAAACTAGAATCGGGATGTGAGAGTGGAGAAAGATCTTAGAGAAA
>LZPO01044685.1:77970-89909 GCA_001675575.1 Neotoma lepida
AAATACACATTCTAGCCTTCTCCTCCCCTAGACCTCTGTATGTGAATCTGATGTCGAGCACCCAGCAACTCAGGCTTTAAAACCTCACAAGCATCTCTCAGGCCTGTGAAAATCCTAAAGCCACCACCACCCTGCTGTGAGCTACACTGGCACTTACCTTTTGGTAGCCCTCCACCTTCCTTGAATGTTGAAGTGCTTGTGGAGTTTCTCTAACACCACAAAGCCTGCTGTTTCTCCCTGGACACCTAGACTTACTCCTTANGCATGTGTGTCATGCAGCCATGCTGAGATTCTCAGCCCAACCAAAGACTCGCATCATTAATGTAATTGTTTATTTGTCTCCTTTTACTTGCTCAAAGCTGACTTAGAGCAGTGTAGGGAGGTGTTATTCCTGGTCACATCACTGTGTCTGAGACTTGGCAAGTGACCTAGCCAGTGTGCAAAAGCATGTACCCAAGCTTTCCCACTCTTTAGTTGGTAGAATTTTCTTTGAAATGCTTCTTAATCATTTCCACTTGGGGCACTTAGGGTTTCTATTGCTGTGATAAAACAGCATGACCAAAAGCAAGTTGGGGAGGAAAGGAGTTATTTCAGCTTACACTTCCAGGTAACAGTTCTTCTGGGCTCCTCCGAGGGTCATGAGTCTGTTCTCTAGCCCTCAGCAGCACAACACAGGCACAACACTTTAAACTACAAATATCCCCACAGAAGTCAAATTTCCCAATAAAGCCCTTGGTGCTGGTAGTGTAGCTCAGTTAGTTCAGTGCCGGTCTAGCATTCATGATGTTGGTCACCATTACCACATAAATGGGGTGTGATGACGGAAAAGGAAAATGGCAGGGGAATCGGAAGTTCAGTCACTTTTGGCTACAAAGTAAATTCAAGGCCAGTGCAGGCTACATGAGACTCCTAAAAAAAGAAAGTTGAGTGATAATCCAGAATTGACTTTCATGCACAGAGATTAGATAGTGTTTGTATCATTTCCTGTCAGCAACCACAACGAGATCATCTTTATCTTTGGTGTTCAGGCTCCTTAACTTAGGAAGCATGTGTTTGTGGAGTAGAAGAGTCTGTGGCTCCCCACAGAACCGTGCACTTGTGGGACATTTTCCAGGACACATGGAAACCGTGGGGACTCTCATAAAGAGTCACCTGTATTTATAACCCACTTGCATCTAAAGCCTTTCCCCACATATGGTAGGGCAGCATGTGTCTCTGAGTTGTCTGAAGCCTTTCTTTTCCACATAAACGATGAGGTGACACTGGTATCTATCTGAGCTGTTAGCATCTTAATCTTCCTCAGGCACTGTGAGTGCTGATCCTGAATTTACCTTTGAAGTTACTGGAGAAGGACTGCATAATTTAAAAGGCTAGGATGTTTTAAATCCATCTTGAAAACCTTCAAAAAAGTCTAAAGAGGAACAAATTGTTCTTTCCAATCAGAATTGATGTTGAGTCTAAAGCAGCAAATTTGACTGTAGTGACAAGGAAAGAAAACAAGCCCTTTGTGCGGTTTAAGATGTTGTTCTTTTAGACTAGACATGTCTGGTGCCCTGCCCCATGGTTCTTCTGCGTCCTCTTCCTCACTTGAACAATCTAAATTATTGCTGTCACTGCCTCCTTCATCCTTCACTTGAGCAACAATTGACCCTCCTGCTTCTTCCTTACATGTTCTAGACAAATTATCCAGTATATTATTTCATTTTTTTTTAAAAAAGTTGTTTTTATTTATTTATTTTTTTTTAGCAACAGAAGTTTGTACTGTGAATTGAGTGTCTCTTCTACAGGGATTTTTATTTTCTTTTAGAATGTTGCTGTGTTCTCAGTGCTGATCTTTTGGCACTGGACAACCAAGTATCGGCAGCAGTTCCTCCAGGACCCTGTNTTATCATTCAGAGAGCACTTGGCATTAGTGAAATCTCAAAACAGTTCACTAGCCATAGCCGTAGCCATACCCATAGCATAGCCGTAGCCATAGCCATAGCTGTAGAGCTGACTTCTAGAGATCAGTACAACCCTAATATGACAGACACTGGCTAGCAGCTGCTGGCAGGCCAGGGCTCCAGTTCTGCCATCTTCACTGGCAGTTATGCTGAAGAAAATCACCTCTCCAAAGCGTAGCTTCCTCGTTTGGAAAACCAAGAAAGCTAGACTCTGTGCCTTCTAGAGGCTTTTAAAAAAAAAAAAATCTTTCACAACTGAGATTTTATTGGTTGAGGAGCAGAGTACACAGACATTTCAATTCTTACAACATGTACCCAAACTCTAAGAGTCATACATTGTGTTCACGTACCCAGAAGAGCCATGTATTGCTTCTTTGAACTTAGTCCAGTGATGTTCCATCCTAAACTTGACAAGTTTTCCCTAAGACCTCACATAACAATCAAATGCACACAATCCTTAATTCCACTGACTCACAATTTTATGCCACATACAGTACATATTTAAAATTTCAAGTTTTCACAGCACATTATCACAATTGTTAGGAAAATGGACTGCCATGACCAGAGACATGTCTGACAGGACAAGGACCGAGGAGGCAGTGCAGCTCCGTGACAGGTTCGGCATCGCAGGCGCCTCCCACCCAGTGCCACCATGGTGCCCAAGAGAAAGGTTAGCATGGATGGAGCGGCGAAGGAGGAGCCCAAGCAATGCTCCCCGAGGCTGTCGGCCAAGCCCGCCCCTGCCAAGGTGGACGCGAAGCCGAAAGAGGCGGTGGAAAGGATAAATCATCAGACAAGAAAGTGCAAACAAAAGGGAAGAGGGGAGCAAAGGGCAAACAGGCTGAGGTGGCTGACCAGCAAACTACAGATCTGCCTGCAGAAAACGGAGAGACTGAAAACCAGAGTCCAGCCTCTGAAGTAGAAGAGAAAGAAGCCAAGTCCGACTAAGCATCCATCATGTCTGTCAGTGTCCCCGCCTCCCTTTTTGTGCAATCCAGAGGAATATTTTTATCAACTATTTTGTAAATGCGAGTTTTTTAGTAGCTCTAGAAACACTTTTAAAAGGTGGGGGGTTGTCCAACCTCATCCCATTTTTTAAGTGTAAATGATTTTTTAAGAGGTTAAATCACTTGCTGGTTGTTTATTTTTTGGTACAAGCAGAAAATAGCAGGATACTGAATCAGGAGAGGATGTGACTGTCTCGGGGGTCACCAAAAAATTCCGTAGAGGGAGCTAGTTTTATATCCTACGATACAAAGCACACTAAATGGTAATTTGGAGTCTCTCAGTCATGCATTTGTGTCTAGAATATATTCAGTTATATCTGGTCTCATGTTTCTAGTAGAACTGTTTCCTAGAGGCTTTTTTATATGACTTGTTTTCAGACATCATGAACTGGGTTTCTGCATGAGGTTAACTGAAATGTGTTTATATAAGTGGCATGCCACGTCATTCATAGTTTATTTACACTGAATTTTAAATTTTAATATTACTTAAGAACTTAATTAGAACGTTAAAAAGGAATTAAGGAAAAATATATACTATGTTAACTTCCACAACTGAAAAGGGGAAAGCAGAGCGCATCAACCCACGCATGCTTCCTGTGTGCAGTCATACTTGTAAGTGCNTAATGAAAGCACCAGCTGAACACATTCCAGCTTAGCAGTGAGATCTTGTGTCAGGACATGCAGTGTCCCTACAGCCACTGGGTTCTCTCTCTTTTGCTGCTGGGTGATTTAAATACTTTAGACACATCCTAGGTGTTTCCAGTCATGTGACAGGATATACAGGGCACTAAGAAATACCAAATCTAAAAGAGAGATGTAGAGAGAGATTGTTGGTGTAAAGATGAGAAAATATACAATTTGCCCGATCTACAGGTATATTACAAGCCCATCTGGAACTTTCTGGTTTCTCCAATTTGACTTAAAGAGAAAACAGGAAATGATGTATTAAAAATATCCTAGCGTGTGTGCCAGAGAGAAGGACAGAAACCTGATTCTACTATCAAGGGAAATGCATTTTCTGAGAAACAGTATTTCTAGGAAGCAAATGAATCTGAAAGGGCCCAGGGACTATGACCCAATTTATAAGCCACTGTCATTTCGTTAGAAGCTTGATATAAAAACTTCCTAACAAATTCGGTGCACACAGTTGCTTCTTATGTTTAAGGACCTTTTCGTTGACTTTTGGTGGTCCTTTTGAAGTGTCTCTCTGGTGAAAAGAATTAAAGTTGCTAGGGATGTCAGGGGCANATGGTTAGGCTGTCTAGGTCTGCCTCTATGCCAAAACCATGGCTGACAGCTAAATGGACTTCAGACCCCTTGGATTCTAGAGGCATCCAGAAGTGGGAGCCTACCGGAAGTGAGAAAGATTTGAGTGTGGGCACCATGGAAATCACTGCTCTTAATATACAACTTGGTCAGCCAGAGACATGGAGTACTCAAGTAACTCAGGCCACCGCAGTGCACTTTGCTGCTCTACCACACTGCTAATTCACTGAGCTGACAACAAGAACCTCATGGATAGGAGTGACTTTGGCCTCCATTTTAAGCAATGTGTCAGTTGGTCTCTACTACATAAAAATCTGTCCACACATGGTGACTTAGAACAGTGAACACTTATTTCATCTTATTCTGTGCTTTGGTTAGGCATTTGTTATGCCTGAGCCAGGTGGGCTTATCGCTATAGTCAACTGTTGCACCTGGAGAGAGCTGGCACTCCAACCAGCAGCTACACAGTGAGGCATAGGTTCCTTCATCTGTCTGCCAATGGAGATACCGTTAGCTAGAATGGCAGGTGCAACTAAGCTGTGTGGAGTTTGGCTATTTTTCTAAATAGTGTGTGTGTGTGTGTGTGTGTGTGTGTGTGCGCGTGCGCGCGCACGCGTGCGCGCGCCATTACACTGGAGGGCAGGAAAGGGAAACCAGATATTCGAGCTTTGACAACATAAACTGAGCTCATGTCCCTTTAAAGATTTAACAGCTGAGCTATCACTCCAGCTTGACTTTTGTTATTGTTCTAATTACCTAGCAAGTTGGTCCTGCCTTCCTAACACGATAGTTGCAGGGTATTCAAAACGGAGTAAGATAGCTTAGCAAGAAAAGGCACCTGTAGCTAGGTCTGAGGATCTAAGTTTGATCCATGGGGCCATAATGCCCAAGATACTTCTCCCAAAGCAGTGACTCGGGAAGCCCTGTCTCCAGCACCTCTCCCAATTTAATATTCTCAGTCCTTCCATCTGCTCCAAAGTGAATTAACNTTAGTAGCATTTCTGGTGGAATTTTATGTAGACAATTTGAAGTATTTTGAAAAAGGCATTTGCCTTTTCAGACAGCAAAATCTTTTTTTCCTTTATATGCCAACTTCAGAGTTAACTATGGTGATAGGGATTATGAGGTTTCACAGAGATTATCAGGAAATAATGTCATTAATTGAGGCATGGATTCTGTGCTTGTCAACCTCATGACACAAACTGCATCCTTTTCTCACTGGGGTGGGCTCTAATGAATCAGTTGTTTATAAAGAGGAAGGGGACAGCCCATGCTGCAGCCTGAACCTGTATTAGGAGAGAGGACACTCCATTTCCAACACTACACAGACAGGACTTCAGATAAAGCATGAGAGAGAAGTAGTTGAAGGGAACTTCTTGACTATGCAGAAACTTTCTAGTAAGTTCTACTGCCTACTCTTAACCCACTGTAAAAATAAGTTTCAGATTTGATTACTGAAAGAAGCACAGAAATATTTAGGTGACCAATGTCAGGAAAAGAGATTAATGTGGCATCAACAGCAGCTGGGAGATGTTTCCTGCCAAGAACACAAATCCATTTAAGTTCAGAGTTATCCCCCTCCCACAGTTTTTCAAAAGAAAAGTTTCTTTTTCAAAGAAAAAGAGGTAATATGCTTAAAGAAAAAAAAGTCTTATAAAGATCCAGGGAAGTCATATTTGAGAAATACTAGCTTTGTAAATGAACAATAGGACAGAAAATAGGAAAACCTTTGCCAGGGTCCCAAAGTTTGCATTGTTCGCAGAAGAAAGCAATCCTTATACGCCAGGCTACTTGACATCCTTGCAGCATCAGCTCTGAGAATGAATCAGTAGTACTGCTTCCTGAGAAATCTGAACATACTGAAAATGCCCACTGTTTCATAGTTTGGGAAACCACCAACTGACCCTATTCCCTTTGGCAGACCTTGTGGCACAACATACACAATTCAGGGAAATATCTGTAGTAGGGATCATAGCGAAGGAGACCAAATGTAGAAATGACAACTTGGTAATACCCTCTCTTCTGTCTCACAGGTGTGCTGGAATGGCCATTTTGGACAAAACTGGTTGTGGTGGCCATTGGCTTCACGGGAGGTCTCGTTTTCATGTATGTACAGTGTAAAGTCTATGTTCAACTGTGGCGTAGGCTGAAGGCCTACAACCGTGTGATCTTTGTGCAGAATTGCCCAGACACTGCCAACAAACTGGAGAAGAACTTCTCATGTAATGTGAACACGGAAATCAAGGATGCTGTGGTTGTGCCTGTGCCACAGACAGGTTCCAATTCACTGCCATCTGCAGAGGGCGCCCCGCCTGAAGTTATACCGGTCTGATGGAACTAGAGGGGAACTTTGTCACAGAAGGATCTTTGCAGCCCCAGCCACTACAAACAGAAATGCTTCTGCTCTGGTGGCTTCCTTGTCTTCTCCGTTCCCCTACTGACTTGTTTGTCCTGACTTAGAGCAAAAAGGAAATGAGAAGAAAATATCAAGTGATCAGGATCCCAAGCAGCAGAGCCCGCAGTGGGATATGGAAAGGGGAAGTGTCTTAGGGAGTGANTTCATAAGGGACTGTTGGAACAAGCAAGGCTTCCAGTGATGAAAGACTGGANGGACGTGATCCTCTTTCAAGTAGTGCAGAGGGAATCCCAGAACAGACTTCAAATGCAGTGTATGCTTCTTTGGAGGGTTCTGTACTGTTAGCCTTCTCCACTGGATATGACACACATCTGGTTGTAAGCCTGAAATGGTGTGCATCATCCCTAAGTCACACCAGCGGCAAACTTGAAGGACTTGGGGTTTTTTACACTTTGACAGATGATTTTTCTGGCTATTGTGAAGTCTGGTTATTTTGACAGATGCATGTTTTTAAATGGATGCAATACACATTTGAAGATAGAAATGTTTGGAATTTTGTTTAAATTTAAATCATGAAGAAAAGATTTTCAGAGCATTGTGGAGTTTAGCTAGCACTGCTTTGTGAAAGCAACTATCACGCTGTGTTTTATCTGGTCCCTTGTATACAGTGCTCAACAACAGACATGAGCTGCAAATGCAAATGTAAAATTTAAATCTCCTAGTGTGCCCCATTAGGAAAAGTAAAATTAGCTCAATTAATTTTTATAATTTATTCAACATTATATATACGTTATTTCATGTCACCAACGGAAACTATTATTAAAATAGCTCTCACCATTTTCTTGAACCGAATCTTCAAAATCCAGCATGTATTTATAACACACTTCAGTCTGAATGAAGTGTGTTGGACAGGATCTAATTAGGATATTGGACAGCAGAGCCCTTCCATTAAAAACTACACCTTTGTCTCATCTAACAGCTGGATATTTCAAAACAGCAGTTTAATCCATTATTTTGTTTTGCAGTTTCACTTAAAGGTTGATTTAAAAAGCACTTAAACTCATCAAATTAAGTATTCCAGCTCGAATTCAATGAAGTTGCCACTTTCCAAAACAAAAGTATAGGGAGTCAGTGCAATCTGTAGCAATGTTGTGGAATTAACTTCTGCATAGTTATGAAGTCCACTACACTAGGGAAATAAAAATTAAATATTTTGTTACTAAATCAGATGTGCTAAGGTTTTTAAACCTATATGGAGTGTCAATGTGACAGGTGAGCATCTTAACTAAGGATCTCTCAGCCATGTTTANACCTGACAGTATTCCCTTGCTCAGCTCAGAAGTAAAAATATTCAAGATTATTTGAGTGATGAGCTGGTTGTCAGTCGAACAGTTGAGCACTGTGCGCTATACAGATTCACATAAACTGTTACGGCACTGCAGTGAGCTAGGTAAATAATCACATATAGCTACCTGTCAAAGATGACCACATTTTTAAAAAGTGACTTTTTTTTGGTTAGCTGTCGTTATTTATTATCCTGAAAAGGCAGAGATGGCCATAAAAACCAAAGCATGGGCATCATGTTGCACAAATCTGGGTAATACATCTACACACTTTGTAATTATCAGTGTGTTTGTTCTTCACAGATTATCAAAGGAAAAGAAAAAAAAAGATCTTTCAATGAGGAGAGTATGATATGTGTAGTGATTGACACTGGGTCCAAATAGTCCACCCTTAGAAATAAAGACATAGTAAACAATGTCAATTGTGTGTGTTTGTGTTTGACGTGTATATTCATGTACATATACAAGAGAAATGATAAGGTATTCAGTCAGGAAACAAAAGTTTCAAAAACTCATCTTTCTTAAAACTTGTGGGAGGGACAAGGATTAAACATGCAGGGAGAATACGGTGGACATAGCTAAACTGGACCAGACCTCCAGAACAAATAAGGGTTCGCATGACATTAAAGAAAAAGACCCAAACCGTAATCTTTATACTAACTTCCTGAACACTTTCCATTTTAAAGATTTACGATGAATATGAACAACAAAAGATGGATGGGTTAATCACAACTTCACACAAGGGGTTAACCATTGTTCAGTTTTTCTGAGTATTTCCCCTAGCTCTTACTGATCCATTCTGGTAGGTACACAACTATGATGCCAGCATTTGCAAGATGCAGGAGTTCATGGTTATCCTCTGCTAAAGAGTGAGTCCCAAACAGAGGCCATCCTAGGCTACATGAGACCTTTCTCCAAAAACAAAACAAAAAACAACAAAAAGGTTTAAAACTAAACGAATAACGCCAGTACTGAAACTATCTTGGCACATTCGTGTGGTGATGGAGTTTTCACTTAATAACAATGAAAAGACTTGGCTTTGATGGCCTGACTTACAGCTCACAGGGGAAAGCGGCTTTACAGAATGACACTATCTCGAGGCATGTTTATCTGCTCTCATGTAAAATATGAAGTGAAATTGAAACAAAACANTGAATTCCTGAGTTTACAGATTGTTAAAACTGGATTTTTATAAACACGAAGTGAAGCTGGGGTATTAGAAATGCCATGAACCACAGTCATTTAAAATGCTTTCTATCAAGAGTTGGTATTTCCACTAGGTGTAACTGAATATAAATATTCAATTGAAAAGGAATGAAATCAAAATACCTAAATATCAGATATCTAAAAGTGAAGCCCAGGGTTGGAAGAGATGGCTCCCACTTTCTGCTCTCATAGCCGGTCCTGGTTGAGTTCCCAGCACACGACAGTTCACAACCACCTGTACCTCAAGCTCCAGGGCACCCAATGCCACCTTCTGGCCTCTGAGGGTACCCACACACATACATGGACAGATATACACATAAATTAAAATAAATCTTTAAAAAAGGTNAAGTCCCCCCGCCCAAGCAGGTTAAGTATAAAACAACAAAACCCTATAAAAAAAATTTTTTTTTTAAAATGGTATCTTAAGAGTCCCAATAACCCAGGATACTGCAATGCAGACCTTGTCTTTCTCAGAATGTCCCAGGATCAAAACTTCACTCAGAGCCGCTGTTAGAGGTAATGATATCCCACAGANATCCCTCAAACTTAGGAGTTTTGTGAAAAGGACCTTGGGTACCCTTCAGACATTTATTCTTCTGCTGAAAAGTGAGCTCATTAACACAGTGACATCATTATGAGAAATCAGTATGGGGAGGTTAAGTAGAAAGGTCATTTACTCCATCTGTCAGATATAATTTACCTTGCCTTGCCAGTGAATATTTTGGGGCAAATATTAAGTAGAGAACCTAAAACTTATCATTGTAATTGTTATAAAATTGCATCCTTACATCAGCTCAATGGTGCTATTTTACATAACGATACAATTGAAAGGAAGTGCTGTTACTTGGGGCTGCAATACTTCTCCCACGCCTGAAGAAAGCCCATGTTGAAATCAGACATGACGTTCAAACGAAGGAGGAAATATTATTTTAACTGTGTGCAATTTTTGAGATTGGGCATTTGTACTTTTTTAGTTTTACCTACTGTCTTTCATTAACAATTTACCGTTTGTGAGTAATGTGTGCTTAAGACAAACTAAGGAAAGTAATTATCTGTGAAAGACTTTGTATATTAAACAAATGCTCCGAACCTTGGCTGTAGTTTCTCTACTTTCTGCCTAACGGACTGGGATTCCTAGAGTTGTATTTAGAGCATTCCAAACCCCTGAATTCTTAATTTAAGATTTGATAATGGTCTGAGTTTTTAACTAGAATTTGAACATAGTTATGTCAAATCTATAGTTACCAATCTTGTGTTATTACTAGAAATTTTTTGGGGGGGGCCACCTAGGATGTCACATTTCTGAGAAAACTGGGGATCCGTTTCAGGGTACTTAGTCCTGTCAACAGAATAACTGAGAACAGACTCAGAAGGAAGCTCCTGGACTACTTTATTAGGCTTTAATCAACAATGGGGCAGGCAAGGTGGAAATGGCAGCAGCTCCAGAAGAGAGAGGATGAAAAAAATTGAAGAGCCATGCAATCTGAGTAGAGCATGTGTAACAATGGGTGTCAGCCACATTCTGAACAAGCAGCCACAGAGACATGGAGGAGGGCTTCAGAGGAAAAGTGAGAGTGTAAGGGAAAGTACGCCCAAGTTCAGAACCATACTGGGGCAAGAAAGAGAGAAAAAGAGAAAAAAAAGTAACACCTTTTCCTGAGAGGTGTGCCAACCTAACAGAGCCTCATGGCAGCTCAATANTGACTGTCCCTGGGCCCAGCTTCCTGGGAAAGAAAAGTCCATTATCTCATTAAAGAGAGTATTATTCCTCCTCTCTTTAGCATGAAGTAAGGTAAACTGGCCTGTCTAAGGGGTAGTCCCTTAGCCAGGCGATGGACCAGCCCAATCAGATTAACTCATGTTTTAGGTAGTTTGGAATATTAGGACTCCACAGAGGCCTGGGATAGATAGCATTCTTTTGACCAAGAAGAAATAGATTTCCTTCAATGGGTCTCAAGAATAGATAAGAATAAATATACATTACCCGAAGGAAATAATACATAAACTTTCAAAATCTATTTTGAAAGTCTGAGGAGTATTACAGTATGAACAATGGCTGTACCTCACAGCCAACTGCTCCAGCTCTCATCATGCTCTCCTATCAGGTTGGATGGGGTCACAGCTCCTCACTATGCTGTCACTGTGTGCAGCCTGGGGAGCTGTTTGCAGAGACTTCTAGGCTGGTACAAGTGAAGTTCCTAGCTTCATGAAAGCAAAGAACAGCTGGCCTCATTAAAAAGTGAAGGCAAGTTGCTTCAGGATAGAGCNGGGCACATCCGCCCCAGAGCATGGTGTCTACTTTCCTAGGGTCACCCAAGTGTGTATACAATGAGCATGTCTACACACACACATACACATTCCTGCAGCTTCCCAAGTTACCCTGTCTAGAAAGTAGTTTACTATAATACTTAAGAGTGGACATACAGGAAGAGCTCTGTCTTTTGGAATTACATGGGAGATTGACTGCACGATTCAGAAAAAACAATACGNAGTGCGGTCTATTTGCCTGTGAAATGAAAATAATGCTGCATCCATTACAGCAAAATAATACAGCAGGGCTTTTTAATGCATAGATCCAACAGATGAATATTCAGCAAACTAGTATTTGAGCAGATAGAAACCTTGAAAAANTAATGAAACACCAATCACAAAGTTAGGAAAAGAACGTAATGGGGAAACAGTAAGATGACCATGCAGAACTGACAGTACCATGACTTACGAATGTGCACAAGCAACGGCCTTTTGACTGGGATTCTCTGACAGTAATCTGCTGCCTGGGGACAGGCAGGAATCACCTCAAGTGCTAGCTCAACTGTTA